>MCGE01000047.1:0-245966 GCA_002105175.1 Absidia repens | reverse complement strand
TCCGCACAGGGTTTACAAGATGCATGGGGAAACCCTGTCATTTTGGATCTAGGATCTGAAGGCACCATTAGTTGGCTTTTTGGAACCTTCATTAGCTTAGTTTAGTGTTAGCTTGTCTCTATATCTGAATAAAATATATGTATTTTTAATTATATCAATGAAATATGTCCCATTCGTCTCTCTCTCACTTTTTACGAAGTAGATTAGATTCCTTTTTTGACCAGCAACAACCCCGTTTGCTTCGTGTTGACTGCTCTTATGTTTCCATAGAATATCTCCTTTTGATTTTTTCCATTCCTTGTAGTACATTACATTCATTTACGCATCTGTGGCTTTGGATTAGCGTCGATTGCTCTTCAGATTTGCCAACGGTCTGAATCATGCTGCCTTCATCAGATCTCTTGTTAAAATGAATCCCTCACCTTTAGTTTAGTATTTATCACTTATGCCCCACTAAAATATTGTTTTTATTAGCATCCTCTGATTCATTTAATAAAAACCAATGATGCTATTATTTCTGTTTAGTGAATGTAGTATCAGTCATAAGTCACTGAATACCATCCATTATATTAATACACCAAGACTGTGTCGTGAGTATAACCGCGACTGTAATCAACGCTCCTTTATCCCGCACCCCCCTTCTAGACCTGCAGCTGTGGGTTGTCGATCCTAAATCAATTAATAAGAAAGGAGCCCTACGCTGGTCTACCAATCATACGAATCATCCTAGGTTATACCATCAGAGTAGCTCTTCTATATGATATTATAGCTTCTGTTAAACTAGACCTACTATACTCAGCTTATTGCTTTCATTGCTTACAATGTAAAGGACCAAAATGATTCCTATTGTTTGTTTATTTCATGCTGCATACATAAAAAGACAATCGATGGAACGTAGAGCCTAATTACTAAATCCCAAGAGACTGTTCATCGAACGGCAAAATGGTGGAAGGGCCAGGTCCTATCACATCAAACATCAAATCCTAGGCACCGAGTAATAATAATTCGTTTTTCTCTAGAAGTTGAAAAAATTGAAATTTGTCAAACTATAAATTTGGGGATGTAACATGGGGGCGTCGCGAGTCTTACACGTCTGAAAGTGGCAATAATCTTTCGGGACACAAAGGACTCAATCGATGTTCAACTAGAGCAAAGTAAATTATTGAACAACGTTTCTTTATTTTTATTCGTCGGCAAAACTCTTATTTCTATAATTGCAGACTTGAATGAGAATTATCTTCTGAAGTGGTACCAAAGATGATGATTCATTTTGAATTTTTTTTAAGTCACCGACAATTCACACAATTACTTAGTGTCAACTCGTTTAATGCAGCGAACTTGCACTAACACCATCACCACCATTCAATCGTTTTCTATTCATAGTATATGATATAATTTTGTTTTGTATTTTTTTCATTCACACGGACCGTTTTAACTATTTACAAGTTTCAAGTGACACCGGGCACCGGGTATTTTCGTTTTTTTCATTCGTCAAATCTTAATATCAGGAAGATGGATGGGCCAAAGCGCTCCCCTGGAAATGATGACCGGATTTTCGGGATTTAAATTGGTTTTCTTTTTTTTTTTTTGTAGTCCTAGATTTTCTAGCAAGTCTTTTTTTTATTTTTATTTTGTTTCTTCTTTTTCATTCGGTCTTAAAATCCTTCTTATTATAGTATTATCAATATGAAGCTTTTTAAAAGTGTCCATGACTTCAACTACGGATGGAATCTTGTGTCAACAGCACAATGGCAAAAATACCCTAACGAAAACTGTCCTCATGTTCAACATGTCGATGTCTTGAACCGTTCTGTTGATCGTCAAACCGGTATTTTAACAACTGAACGACTCATTACCGTTGAACAAAACGTCCCATCTCTTATTCGAAAGGTAACATACATAAAAACAATAACCATTTTTGCTTCTCTAAGTAACTGACGACATTTTTATTTTGTTGCATCGTATATAGATTCTGGGATCGGGGTCCACTCAGTACGTTCGTGAAATCTCTATCATTGATCCAAAGGCGAAGACTTTGACTATGCGTAGTATCAATTTGACTATGGCGAATTTATTGAAAGTTGAAGAAACTATTGTATACCAAGTACACCCTGACGATAAGGAGAAGTAAGTGGCCTGAAAAAAAAAAAAAATACAAAAGCCTACGCTTCCTTTCCTGAGCGAGTCATTAACGAAATTATTTTTTAATGCTCTTTCTGGTAGAACGCAATTTACTCAACAGGCAGCCATTTCTGCTGGTAGTATGATGTCACGATGGGGGAATTTAGTGGAAGATTTTTCTTTGAAACGATTCCAACAAAATGCCGCGGTGGGCCGTGAAGGATTTGCAAAGGTGCTGGAACGATTTGTGGTTATGGCCGAAGCTGCAGAATCTAACAAGGCTGGATTTGACCAATGAAAATGATATCCTCTCAATCATCATCATCATCATCGGGGATTCTTCATGGACTTTATATTTTTATTTACTCTCCCCTTCCCGCCTCTACTCTTCACGTGCAAAAAAAAAGCATATTCTTCTTAGCTTAGGATAGTTTTACCCAGTTGTCATTCTTTTGTATTTACACATCCCCCCTTTTTCATATTACCACTGCATTTTCTTCGATTTGTATACTCAACTCAACCATCACTCCTTTCAATTACTATCATATTTACCTATCCTAGTCTTATCACTCTTAGATTTATTGTTTTTATATACAGTCCAAATAAACATATTAGAAAATGACCCTTTCCCCATACTTGCCCAATTTGAACCATAGACACTTGACAAATCCTGACTTCAGATTCAACCTCCGAATGTTGCGTCTTCCCCATTTCCTTTCTTTTTCCCTCTCTTCTTTTTTTGCATCTCTTTTCAATACAATCATGGACCTTCTTCAAGTTTATGAAGATGTTCTCTTGAAAAATATCTCTCAAATCTCAACAATTGAATCCGCCCTTCGGTCTCTGTAAGTTATATCTCATTTATTTAACCACTTCGCTTTTCGACTCACCTTTTTATGCTTTGTGATTGACATATCAGCTCTTATATACTTCCAGGTATGTATGTAATAAGCAGTAAATATAGTACCTTCTCACCTTTTGTTTTCTCTTTTATTGAACAGGTCGATTCCATGACGCTGAACTGACCTCACAAGCACGTAAGTAGTGTATGGTATAAGATAGATAACTAGTACGCACGGCTACTCACTCCTTTTTTTTTTTTTTTTTTTTTTTTCCTGGGACTATCAGTTTATGCTGGGCTGAATTTGGTAGGATTATATCATAATTCCATCCTGCGACGGGCTGCCAACAATGCGATACAACAGGCCAAGATCAGCGGTATTGAAGAGTCTCAATTCAACAAATACACAAGATACTGGAACAGCAAATCGGGAACTCAGCAAACTATATCAAGAATATTATCCTTCATTGCCTATACTCAAGTTTTATTGGAAATGGCACTTCTTCGTAAAGGATCTCACAAGACACATTATCAATGGATAGCTGGTTTGGAAGCCATCAAGTAATTTAAATATATATACATATCATATGATATGTAAATTACTAACTTCTGTTTATTATACAGGGCACTTTTACGATTAACCATGTTTCGGTTGACAGGCCACCGAATGCTTTTATATCCCAACCATTTGGAACGAGATGTTGAACCTTCTACATTGGACCCTCAACGTCAACAACAACTACATACACCTACTTTCCACTGGACTGGACGACGTACTGGAAAGGAAGTACCCTTTATTGCAACAACTATCGGTATGGACGATGCGCCCCCTACTCGCGGAATAAAGACGACTAAATACGCTGATGTGAACGACTATTTGATGGCCAATGTATTGACAGCTGAAAAACTACGACAACCTAAACAGATGGTCCGTATGATGTCTTCTTTAGCAAGGTTTGGGGAAGTGGCCTTTATCTTAAGACCACTTATTTATGTCTTGGCCATTCTGGTTTGGGGTCGACGTGCTTGGAAACCTTGGTTTTTATCTTTGGCTGTTGATCTCTTATCTAACTATACTGTTCAGCAAGGTTACGCTTCTTCTGACGGACGTTCCAACATGATGCCTTTGGAAAAAAACGAATATCATCGTCGTCTGAAATTATTGGCATTCTATCTATTGAAGGGAGCCTTTTATACACGTATCACAAGGTAAAAGAAAAGAAAGAAGGAATGCTGGGTATTGTATATTTTCTCATTATATATATATTACACATATCCTTGTAGACCAAAATTGGAACGATTGTGCAACAGGCTTGAAAACAAACCTCTTGTAAATATGGCTTCAGGTAATCAAAAAGAAACAAATCATCACATCATCCCGTTACCTGCCCTGATTTTTAACACCACCTTATTTTATTTTGATAGCGATCTTGCGGGATTATCTACCTCTTTGGGAAAATATCTACTTTTATAGCTCTAGTTCTTAAAATTGTAATAAAATTGATGTATTTTTTTTTATATATGTATTTGTCAACTTTTGGCTTTTTCCAATCTCATGTGTGTGTGAGCTGATGGAACAAGAGGCGGCGGGGATTGAATAAAACCCTCTCTTGAATGAGGGTTTGTTATTTTTTAGTTTGTGTTTATTTCTTTTATTATTTGTATCCCGTCTTACTTAGACTTAGACATATATCCTTCACATGTTATCTCGATCGCCACTACAGATTGCATTCGCTGTTTTATCATGTTGTGTCCTTCTGTATTTTATATTTATATCACCATCATCAAGTATTTGCACAGATGATGATAATTTGCTGAGCGATCACAGACATTCAGGTAATCGCTTAACATACTACGACATGGATCGACCCATTGACAGCAAACCCAAAGTCGAAGCCAACAGTACACGGCGGTTAGATCACGTTTTGATTCTGACACCCTTCAAAGAATCCGCACAACATATCGATCGGTATTTTGAAAACGTAGACAAATTGACATACCCACACGATCACATCTCCCTAGGTTTTCTTGTCAGCGACTCGCAGGACGGCACTATCGAAAAACTACAACAGCGCTCTAAGCAGTATATGAATGATGATCAACAACATCCTTGGCAAAAATTCCACCGTATCAATATATTCCAGAAAGATTTCGCTTACGAGCTGGCGTCCAACGAAGATCGACATGCTTTCTCGGTACAGGTGAAACGACGACAAATCATGGCGAAATCAAGGAACACATTACTATCAGCGGCATTGACGCCTGAAATTGACTGGGTGCTTTGGTTGGATGGTGATGTCGTCGACTCGCCTCCGTCACTACTGGAAGAACTAATGGGTTTAGACAAAGATATGGTGGTACCTAATTGCTATTGGCATTCTTATAACGAAGAAGGTGGCTATGATCGAAACAACTGGCAAGAAACAAAGGAAAGCTGGGAATTACAAGCATCACTGAAACCGTCTGATGTACTGGTAGAAGGTAAATGATTTGAATACTGAGGTGGATATGTGTGTGTGTGTGTGTGTGTGTGTATAGGAGGGGAGGGAGGGGAGGGAGAGAATGAACGGCGATACTGATTGATTTTTTTCTTTATTTAAGGTTACAAAGAATTGATTACACATCGAAAATTGCTATTGGACATGCGATTTGAAAATGGGCAAACCGACCTTTTCCACATGGTACCCTTGGATGCCGTTGGTGGAACATGTACTTTGGTCAAGGCAAAAGTCCATCGTGATGGCGCCATCTTTCCTTCTTTTCCTTTCCAGCATCAAGTCGAAACGGAAGGCATGGCAAAAATGGCAAAAGCTCTTGGGTATGAAATATTTGGTCTACCAAATTATTTAGTTTATCATTATATTTGAAATAAAAACTCTTTTTATCTTCCTCATGTGTATACTTATTTTTATGATATTGTTACCCATTTTTTATCATTGTTGTTATTTGTTGTTCTATGAAGAAACCAAGTTTTTTTTTTTTTTTTATTTAGGATTGTTTGATTTTCCCGCTTTCATGCTATCAATTGAATGACTTCTCGGAATGACACACACAAAAAAAAAAATCTTTTTAATCGCCGACCATAGTCGTTGAAATAAGGCTTCTCCCCACATTTTTTCACTTTTTATCTCTCTTTTTTTTTGCCTCCATTATCAATTTCGTAGATTTAAGCTTTTTTGTTTGTTGTTACCATGATACATTCAAACAGAAAACACACTTGGATGTTTGGCTGGAATCCGCCATGGCATCGGAAGAACCCCAACAAGGATCAATTATCGTCTGTAGGTGAACAGCATCGGCGTCAAGAACGAACATCTTGTAGGCAAAGCCAGCCAACAAAATCAGCGGTAGAAGACGATTCCATATTTTATAACAGCAACATCAGCTACAATGACAGCGAGTCCATTCTATCGCCTCAGTTAGATCAAACTATGGATACAGGTTATACATCACCAATATCATCGTCAAGCTCATCCTTCACAAGCTCCTTCAGACGTAATACAAAAGCTTCGGTTTTGGAATTTTTTCATCGACGCAAAAGCAGTACTCCGTCAGTAATGTCATCACAAACATCATCACAGCAATCATTCCCTGTGGGTCATTTATCACCATTACCGGTCGGACGAAAATCAACACTACCAACCACATCACCTCCACTCACCTCCGCAGCAACTACCACTGGATCAACACAATCACATTCAACAAACAATAATGCTATGCATACCACATCTCCATCAAGCACACTCCCCTCTACATCACCATGCTCAGGAAGCTCCTCACATCAAATCACCACTAATAATACGGGGACCACATCATCTTCAGCCTCATCAAATCAACATCACCGGTTTCCTTTTATACATCATCACCATCATCATCATCATCAGAACGAAGTTAGCAATACAGTAGCACCTATAAATGAAGAACAACATCCACCTCTTTATCAGCACAGACATTCATCTTTATCACCACACAATACTTTAACATCATATCCATCATCAACTGCCACTCCTCGATCTTCTTCAGTATCAGCGTCCGTGCGGCCTTATGACTCTTTGATTAAAAATTCAGAATCTTTTTACGAACATACCATGGATATGGAAGATAGTGCACCACCCACCTTTGATGATACAAACCGAATTACACTGCGTCATGATCTGATAAAATTGGTTTTAGATGGGTAAGTATGGCCGCCGTGTGATTTTTTTTCTTTTTTTTTTTTCGTCTATTTGATCTCATTCATTCACACTTCCCATCTTTTTTTAGTCTTTTTAAAAGTCCGTTGGATCCACAACAGGAAGGCGAACGACAGGTTCTACAAATTGGGTAAGTTGGGTAGAAACAGAAAGAAAAAACGTGATCATTTCAGAATTGATAAGGTATCGTGATTTATTTATTTATTAGATGTGGCAATGGATCATGGTCTCTCGATTGCGCCAAAGAATTCCCACATTGGTTTATCTTGGGATTGGACGATCGAAATGGTGGTCCGTTGATCTCAGCCGCTTCGGGAAAGAAAATATTATTGTCTGGCACAACCTCATCCTCTTCTTCTTCCTCGGCTGCTCCCCTATCCAAGACACCTTTGATTCCCTCCACCTCCTCCTCCAACTCACCATCAGCAACAGCAACAGCTGCACCACATGCGTCGACCCTCCCGTCTTCAACAACGCCATGTGGCCATGGAAACAACTTCAGATTTATTCGCAGTGCAACGTCCTTGGTGGAAAGCTTGAAAATGATTCCGGATAATCAATTTGATTTGGTCTATGGCCGCTTCTTGGCATTGTCTTTACCTCCAAGTGAATATGAAGATCTGGTATCTGAATGTTGGCGAGTATGTAAATCGGGTGGCTTTGTGGAATTTACCGAATTGGATATGCGCATTTATGGAAGCTCTGGTAGCGGAATATTGGTTAAGCGGTTGAATCAACAAGGTAAAAAATAAAATAAAAAAGACATGATGTTGTGATTCACTTGGTATACATATATTAAACTCTTTTTTTTTTATTTCTCCTTCTTTCTTTAGTGGTGTCAGCAATGAAAAAGCGGAAACTGGACCCAAGATTACCAAGGCATTTACAAGATTTATTCTTCAAACTTTTAGTGGAGGATCAACCTGCAAGTAGTCGTCGAAGGCAAACGAGTTATCAAGTCAAGTACAACTCCTTACCTCTTGGTGTATGGGGTGGACGCATTGGTGTGATGTTTCGGGATGATATACATGATGTATTAGACGCATTGGACGTGACCACTACCTCTCATGTTGACGATGATCCCAGTGACAAGGACGATGAACAACGGCTCCCTGAACATGACTGGAAAGCCACCACGGATTTGCTAGATGATGAATTGGACTCTCATATGGCGTTTATGAATCTCTACCAAATCTTTGCCCAAAAGCACAAAGTGTGAACTACTTCTTTGATGACGTCGGTTTAGCTATATTCGTTTTTTAATTGATATTTAGTATTTGTATAGTTTAGTTTAGTGTGTAGCATAGTGTAGTATTTTTATTTGTTTATTTTTATTGTTACTTGATGTATCTACTTGATATTATGATTGAAGTTAATAAAGCCTGTATGATTTTTTTTATTTTTTGAATTTGGATTATCGTTACGATGATATTTTGTTTTTTCGCTGTGTACCTATTAAACTTGCTCATACCCACTTAATTTGATCCGGTGACAAGGGCTTTAGTTGATTTTTTTAGATGCTGCCGAGGAATGTGAAACTTCAATGTACTGGATGGGAGGGGCGGGTTTATTGTTTCACAGACCTCAAGCTGCTACGCATGGCAATTTGCTGAATTTCAATTCACTGAGTGCTCATTCGTTAAGCAACACCAAAAGAAAAAATTGGAGTCACCAAAAGCGTCCAGGACTCGCCATTTTGAATAAAAAAAAAAAAAAGTGATTTTGATTTTGCGTTAGTTATGTGAAAGACCCACCCCCATTAACACATAAAATAAAATAAAAAAGCAATACCCTAGAGTTGTTTTTTGCTTTCTTTCTTTATTCTATGTTATAGAATGTAGGATGCTGTATTAACTTTTCCTTCATCGCATATCATAGGTTTATCTTCTTGTCGTTTCATTTGGGCCAGCTTGTCATAAAACTCCTTTCCGCTTGATATAGTCATTATGGCGTAAAGTCCCTCTTGGCCCATACAAAGTTTTGAGCAAGAAATTTGCAAGGTTTTTATTCCAATACGCTATATATGAGATAATTTAGTCTGCTCAGAATGTAATTTAACAAATGGTATATCTTCAAACCTTTCCACTGCGCTTCAACCATCATGGGGTTTTTTCCATAGAGGTTATGATGAACAATATTGCAGTATTGAAAGCCAGGAATAAATATTAATTGGACTTATAATTGGAATATAATCAAGGCACAGGCATTGCTCAAATGGAACCACCATTTAGTACCGGCGGATTTGTTTGAATGGCTGTGGGACCTTGTTAGGATATGAAAAAGTTGTACCTGAAAATAAAATTCATGCAAGAATTGTATGATATTTCTTTTTTTAGTAACCCCCTTTTTCTTGCAGGCAATATATACCATGAGAAACTAATGTGGTGGCGGTAGGAATCACTCATCATTTTAATAATTCGATGATATTTGTTTTTTGGGCAACTATCGATACGTTCCAAGTTGTTGTGATGAAAGTTATTTTTTTATTCTCACTAACAAACCCGCTCAAGAAATCTCTCCAGTCCGCCATTTTTTTTTTTCCCTTGATGCATATTAAACGGAGCTCTGAGCAGAATAATTATCATATTCAATGCCACTTCGTCATTATATACCGAACTTTATTTTATGTTTTTTTGCACACCTCTTCTTTTTCTCTACAAGCACAAGTGTATCATAACCCAATCGACCAGGCAACCAATCATATGCTGGATAGAGAACGATAAAAGATAAGATATATTTTATTTTCATACAGATATAAATTACAACAACAAATATCAAGCTAATATAATGACATAACGTTACACCTTCCTTAAGATGAAGCTATTGGGGGGGAGGTTTGGGATGTCGGGGTATCATGTTGTATAATCAACGCATCGTAAGGTAAACTAGTACAGGTAGTGAGGGTAAGCTATTCTACTGTGAGTGGCAAACTATTCTGCAGTGACGGGTCGGGTGAGACTAAGCTAAGTCAAGCTACTGGTGTTTTGTGGAATGTCATCATGAGAATAGAACCACCATGTTGCCGAAGGTAAATATGGGAATATGGTGGTTGATATATAAGAAAAAAAGTCGCCATTCCACCTTTTTGAATATCAGGGATGTTATGGAAAGAAGAATAACTGACGATGATATCACTGTTGGACGGCGTCTTCAGCTTTAAAAAAAATTGGTCGCTTTTGAGTGTGGCGTTAATTGCTTTCAGCCGAAGATACAACTGCCGTGCCAGCGCTTTTGAATGTGGAAGCTATGATACTGTTAAAAAATATGAAGTCACGACGCCGTCGATGTTGGCAGCAATACCGCCAAAATCGTATGGTAATGGTTAGTTTCTATGATACGTGAACCACCATGTTGATGATGCTGTATGGTATTGACTACTATAGAAAGACGAAAAGCAAAAACGAGGAACCCAAAAAAGAACCAAAAAAAAAAATCAAATCCCGCGCACATGGTTTTATTTACTCCTCAATTTTTTTATTTTTTCGCTCTCTCTTTCTTTCGATCCTTTTTCTTCTTTACCATTCAATTTTTTTGAGGTTATGTTGGAGTTAGATTAGTATCAGGACTAGTTTAGAAGGGTTTCTAGCTCAGGGATTACAAGATGCATGGGGAAACCCTTTCATTTTGGATCTAGTATATAGGACCACCATTAACTGACTTAGGTGTTAGTTTGGCCATAGTTTGTATCTACGTTTAAATAAAATATGTCTCTTTTTCCATCCTTCAACGAAAATTTTCCATTAGTCTCGCTCATGTCTTGTGCAATAGATATCTTTTTTACATGCTGCATCGAAACATCTTTCAGGTCTTGCATACTATAGTACTGTACAGTATATCATTTTTTACCATCATCTCTTTAGATTTGGTTTGACCATTCCTCAGATCCTCAATTAGCATTCTTCATGTCATCTCTATTAAATCCTTTGTTACAATGAACCACCACAAATTTAGCTTAGTATATAACAATACGGTTTAATAAAATATGTATTATTAATGATCTTCTGAACTACCAGATAATGTGTAAGGCTGTTTTATGCCCTACAATACACTTTTATTCTAACTCAATCACGATGATTACTTTTCCAGTAAAATCCTAGAGACTGGATGGCAGTTCACAATTTTTCAATATGAAACATGACTTCCTTCCTTCTATAGCATTTATATTTCAATCTTGGATATGCCCCCAGAGTGGCCCTCAATATACATTAGTATCACTATCATCACAAGTTTAAACGTATTATCAATAGATCCCCCTTTTTTTCACTGGCTATTGCAGGTCTTGTGGTTGCAGTTGAAGTTAATCAAAGTCATTTCAACAATCAAGAATAAACAACGTCGCATACTTCTAGCGACCTCTAATATTTGTATTTTTCCTGTCAGATATCTCAAACTTTAGCTAATATTATTAGTGTTGTCAGTATTATTATTCGTTTAATCCTATTAATATCAGTAAAAATGCTGCCATATAATATGCCTTCCTTTTTTGTTCATTCTTTTTGTTTTGTGTTTATGGATAATTCCTCTTGCATGGGATCTGGGCGAACTGAGTACTTATATTTATTTATTTTAGCAGGTCCTCTAGTGAAAACCTCAAAACCTTTAAGGTCGACTAATAGTAGTAGTAATAGTAACAGTGCGCTATATATTAGTCATATGATTTGTATATACTGGAGTAAATATGATATTACTGGACATTGAATGATCATTGTTATACCAAAAGGTATCTGCAATGATTTCCAACCCATTTCATTACAGTCAGTACGCAGTTGGCTTAGACTCATGCCCTCTCAAAAAAAAAAGGCATCGATTTTGCACCTGAATGCCAGACTAAATACAACTCTGGAACTCTCAATGGAATGTTCGGATGTAGATAAGTAATATAAACGAAGACGTATGCTGCACGACTGTTTCTGATTCTACACTATTACTGTACTAATGTTATAAAGTGTATGTTATTGTATTCATTTTTACTTTTTATTATATTCAGTATGTCATAGATCCACCTTTTAGTCAGTTTATTTTGATCCAGATTCATCAGAAAAGTTGAAATACTAATATAGTCTTCCTATTTCGATAATATACTGACTCAACAATTGCCCTTTCAAAGTTGCCCATTGTGATTTGAACATCAGTTGTTTTATGCGTTCATCACTTCTTATCTTTTTTTATACGTACTTCAGTGTCGTTTTTTCATGTGTCCATAACGACCATTTTCTAGCATCTTTTGTAGCATCATTCATTAAATGTCTTTCACTCCTATATTTAGAAACCCAGTACGATACAATACAATAAATGGAGTTCTGAGCACGATGCTTGATCAATGTTGCCTGATACCTAATTCTTTTTCCTTTGCACACCCAAATCAGCATTTTTTTTTCTATGTGCATAAACACTGTTCAAGCACAGTACTGTGAGGGTATACCGTTCTATAATACATGCTAAACTTATGAGAGACAATGTGAAAGCAAAACGGCAAGACATATTTTATTCAAACGTAAATATAAACGCTGACAACTAAGCTAAACTGATCTTATAATAATAGTGTGCGAAAAATCTAAATAAGAGGCGATAAAAGGGATATTTGGAAACGTGGGGATTTGTTTTTTGTATTCACCAAAAAAAAAAAAAGTCTCTTCCAAAAACATTTCAAAACCCGCACACGTGAATATTTATTTTCGCCCATTTGTTTATTTATCTTCTCCCTTTCTTTCCTTTTTTTTTTCCTTAATTCTTCACAAATGTGATTTCTTTGAGGTTATGTTGAACTTAGATTAGTGTCAGGTCTAGTTTAGAAGGGTTTCCAGCTTAGGGATTACAAGATGCATGGGGAAACCCTTTCATTTTGAATTCAGGATTTGGGGCGACCATTAGTTGGCTTTCTGGAAACCTTCATTAGCTTAGTTTAGCTCTAGTTTGTCCATAGTTTGTATCTATATCTGAATAAAACATGTCTCTTTTTACATCCTTTAATGAAAAATGTCCTAAATGTCTCATGTAGTGTGCAATAGAACCTTTTCTTACTTCCATCGTCTATGTTCATTAGCGTTGACTGTTGTTGGGCAGCAAGAAACGCCATCTCTTATGCCTTTATCATTCATTCCTCATACAGTATATTAGTTTTCTTTTACAATTGTGCCTTTAGATTAGTGCTGACCATTCTCCAGTTTTCCATTAATCGTCTTCATTCTGCCTTCAATACCTCTTGCTCCATTGAGCCCCGCGACCTTAATTTAGTATTTCCCATATTCCTTCAAATAAATATCATATTTTTGTAATCCATCCTCTGACCTTTATTATTAGTGAATTCATTATTATAACTGTATTTGAATATCTGCTTTTTAGTTCATCCATTATGACTACTACAACCCTAAAGCTTCAGTGACTGCACATCTCGTTCTAGGTCACTTAATTTGAAGAATAGTGCTCTTTCCGCTCTATTATCCATATTGATCAATATAGGTATTAACACCAGTGTAGCCGTCGCTGTAAAATCAATATAAGAAGCGGCGAGGATGATAATTGCACTTCCTGAGGTAGCACTGAAGTACAAAATGACGGGATCATCGGATTCAATCCCTATCGAACCCACACTGCAACAACAACAAAAGCCAGCATACTTTTTTTAAAAAGACAAAAAATGTTTTAATCAAATGTAGCTGTTTATTAAAAGAGAGGGGGGGGATATGGAATTAAAATATTAGAAGTTACACGCAAGTCTCAAGCTTATTGTCGAAATATCTATAGAGTAAAGTCAAAGTTAGTAAGTGATTGCGCAGTATCGTCTAACTTCTTACCTAGTATGATCAACAAGACTGGTAAAAGGGACAATGCTATTGGAGCATTGCTTGAGTTCATGATTTGAATCGCAAAGATCTATCATAAATTCATGCGAAAGATGAGTTTACAGATTTTCTAATAAAACGCCTTGATTTTTATAGAAAAACAGTCTACTTACAGATATCTTTCTTATTTTTTTGCACCCAGTATTCAGTTCCGAAATGTAAATATCCCATCATCATTGGTGGAACATGTGGAACAACTAAAAAAGAAAATGTAAGAAACCATACAAATTTAAGTCATATAACACTTACTATCTTTATGGAAAACGACCCGCTTCTTTTCTATGCCGGTAGAGGCGCCATAGGTGGCAAATTCAGGGTTACCTACTCTAGGTTCACCTAAAAAAAAATGAGGGAGAATAAATTAGTCAGTTTTAAGTAGTTTTAGCAAACTGAGTCTTACCAAAAGTGATGATGCTCATCGATTTTTTATTAAATCGCTTGTCACGTTGGTATAAATCCAATGCAGCCAGTGTAGCATATGCTCCACCAAGGGAGTGACTAGAATATGGTAAAAAACAAATTGAGTTTTATGAGCAATGGTTATTGTTTTTAACTTACCCAGTAACAGTGACATGGTAGTCAGAATGCTTTTTAATTTCTTGCCCCATCAAAGATAAAACTTTTTGTTGAACCAGCATATAGCTTTCATAGAATCCTGCCAAAAAAAAAAAAAAAAGCGGGATTAGAAAATAAAATTGATATGGTATAGCACGATTGCCACCAACCTTTATGCACAGAGGCTCCGCCATTGACTGGATGGTATTTAGTTTTAACAAAGATCATATCCTATCAAATTAATCATGGTTAGTATTATGCAATTCAATTGACATATAGTAAGGTCAATTAATTCATATTTATAATTACCGCCACAGCATTGCCGAAACTGGATGTGCCTGAAAAGCGGAGAGTAAAACATGACAGGTCTAAAATTAGTAACTCGCTTATTTTTTTTTTTTTTTTTTTTACTGTATTACTGGCTTATTATTTTTTGGGGAAGGGTCTTACCTTTGAAAACCAAAAAGATTTCTTTTCTACGGTCATCACGAACTACATATCCAGCAACATCAGCGAGTTTTCCAGAATAAACGACATCAACGAATTTAAGGTGAGCAAGTGATGTTTTATTGAGCCATTTTCCACCAGGGACAACGGAGCGGCAGTAAGCAGAGGAGGATAACATAGCGGTTTCTTTAAAAAGAGAAATAATGGATTGATCTGTGACTTTTACACGTTCATCTTCTTTTTGTGACAGTGATGAGGCAAGCTTGCGGTATTGATGGATGGTTGGTGCGGTTATATTGTCGTTTAGGGCCAATCCCCACTCGCTGAGTTCCCCCTGAGGTACCTTTCCATTCACTTTAATTGCTTGTTCTTCCATTGTCAGGTCAAATTTAGGCACATGAGCCGGCATCTTGATTCTTCCAGGAATAAACGGTGGTAGCGATGGATCTTCCCTTTTGGCAGCAGCAGACACATCATGATGGGAAGTATGATTGGTGGTAGCTGCAATTACTTGAAGAAACAGACAAGATGCTACTAGAAAAAACCAAGGTGATAATGACAGCATACTCACTAGTGCAATAAAAATGAAGATGAAAAAAAAAAAAAATCAAGCCCAACTCTACTAGTATTTATACCAAAAAAAAAAAAAAAGGTTTTCCTGTTTTGGAACAAATCAGTCAAATATGTTTGTGAAGTATATACGCATCATTGATGATCCCCCACAAATACATATATCATAATTCCCCTTAAAAATACAAATGTATGGTTAAATGGAAAAAGAAAAAAGAGAAAAGCTTTTTTGGTTGTGTGTAACATGATCTCTGTCAAACAAAAAAAAAACACATGTGCGGAAGAAAATGGGAAAAAATATGTTATTTTTATGCATTATACATATCCTTATTGTTACCATTGTTTGCCTCTGCTTTACAATGACTACTATTGCTTGAATACCTGTATTTGATTGCGCGATATATTTTGTACCTGCTGCGTTATTACCATCTATAGACACGATTTATCGATATGTTCGATGCTTGATAAATGAATAGAACATTGAGAATTGGTCAAACATCGTACTATTGCATTTCACTTGATATCATAGTTTACTTTTGTCGGCGCCGTCATAAATAAATAACTATATTACATGCAACCATATCCATTCCCACACACACTCCCACACACTTGATCTGTTCTTATACATACAATCCATCATAGATTCACATTTGCTATTTGTCCAGTCAATGAAAATAGAGTATTGTTTTTTTATTCATATATAATACATTCAATTTGATAACTATGTAACTAAAGGAAATATCATATAATCATATCTAATAATAATAATAAACGGGGAAACAACACTATATTAACTGAGCAGCACTATCTAACCATGGTTCATCATGTATGCAATCCTAACCTAGATGTCACAATGGAAGACAACAAGGATGGCAGTCGACGTTGAGTAACCAGGTTTTCAGTCCAGTCTAAGAGTCAAAGTCAAAGATGTTAGAAGCAAGTCCTATCATATTCGCGTTCCCACTTCCCTTTTTATTACCTTTTTCCAAGGAATATGTCAAGAGACTAAAGTATTGGTACCGTTCCCTACAGCGAAATCCTCATTGACCGAGTTCAGTTTTTTAGTATCCATATCTGTGCTGCAATAGTTTCCTAAATATATATATAAAAGTTAATTGCAGTGTTCACTTCCTTGTGTATCTTCTTTCTAAAAAAATTATATCGGAGCGGAACCCAGTAAAAGCCAAAATACTATGTCATAATGTATAATCAGTATCCAAGCAATCAATTCCCAAGTTCATGTCACTTCATATATAGAGAAATTTCTACAACGGAAATAAAAAATAAGCTGACTGTATTATAACGCCTGTCCCTTCATCACTATTTTACCTTTTTTCTGTAGAGCAAATGCTTTCGTTTGACACACAGCCAGCATGTTGACGAGGATAATTTGAGTAGTGGGTGACCGTTTTTATGAGTCGCTGTGTACCGTTTGCTAGGCTGGTTGATGTTGGTCCCTTTTCTGTCCAGTTTTTCCATTAGTTCCACGTACCATTTCTTTGCTGGCCAATAAATCGCCATATAACATCAGATAGTCAGTTCCATTGAGAATTGGTGGTGACATTGAGCATGATATTCCCATAGATCCTATAGTTAACAAAAATACGATTGAGTCAAGTTACTTTATTTGTCCCTTACCGTTTTCCCACGTACCTTTTTTTCGAGATCCTTAACTATAATATATGGTGTCGCTCGTGCTTTGATCCTTATCTGGTTTGAATTTTGGGTCGGGGTTGGTCGTATTGATCGTATTGTCGGAGGAACGGGGAGGCATGGTTTTCATTAAGACCAAGAATTTGGTAAAAAAAAAAAAAAAAAAAGGAAAGAGACAAAGAGTGAGAATTGGATCAAACAAAATCAGATAACCTTCTTGTCTTACGTCATACAGAGTATAATAATCCTTGACAGGCCAATACTGGATTGATCCTAACCACGTCCATTTTTACTGGCTCTATATTCATCGCAACATAGAAAAAAAAAATTGAGATCACCCAGTAGTCTCCAGTATTATAAACTTACAAAAAGTTCCCAAAACCATGGAGTCATCATATAGAGCATTGTATTGTTACTTCGCACATAAACACCGCCATAGTCTTGCTGAGAGTGTTTCTTCTATTTAAATTCTGTACGTTGTCGCCATAAAATACTGGGGAACGATCACTAGAGCTGCCTTTGTCCCACTATTCCCATAAATTTGGGTAGTCAGTTTAGATATATGTTTCAGACAACAGTGAACCCCGCCCCCTCTTTTTCCTGTGCTCTACCCTTCATCCTACCTGCGCGTCACGTTTCGACTAGGAGCCCTTAACGCTTCCCAGAGCTTTACAACGGTGAAGAAGAATTCTACATTTAAAAGCGTATATGACGTTAAAAAAATTGCATCCCATTTAAACCATATAATTTGTTTTTGAAGTACATACCTTTTTTCAATCATTCATATTTCAAGATAGTTCACTCATGTTGGGATAATCGCCAAGGCAAGATACACCTGCAAGTATACGTTAAAAAAAAAAGTTAAACATTAAAACAACCGGAATACATGAATTTTTTAGATTTACCAGCTTTGAGGTTTATACTATTTGTATTATTTATGTGCTGTTGGAAGTATCAAATGTGCAGTTTGTGAATAAAGCTGATAAAAGTAAGAAAGAAAGAAAAATGAAAGACGATCCTTTTTTTTTTGAAACTGTGATTTGATTTAAACTCAGTCGTGCTTTGTTCTTTGGCAATTTGTATATGTTCCCAAAATGGAATTTTTCTACCTCATGTATCTGAGATCACTCCCATTATTTGGTAATCATCCAGGATAAATGCAAATAAGCTTATACCAAAGATGTGAAAGATATCATAGGTTTTAATGTATCTCAATCAGGCACACACACACATATAAAAAAAGATTGTCAGATCTCATGAACTGGGGCAAAAAAAAGAAACTTGAAAAAGGTTACATAATCAAAACAAAAGAAAAATGCAAAACAAACACATGTACAGTACAGTACTGTACAGCAAATACTGTACAGTATATCAATAGATTGACATAATGCTTTGGACGTGAGGTTGCATTTTCTCATGTTAGAATATGAGGGAAATAATAATAAAAAAAAGGGGGTTGAGAGGAGGCGAGAAATATTTCGGCCAATAGAAAATGACATCAATGTCATTTATATTTATTAAGGAGAGAAGAAAAAAGGTGGGTAGATATTAAAGAGCAAATATTCAAAAGGATACCAGGGTTTCCATGGTGAGGTGATTTTGCCCTTGGCGAGAAATTGGCTCAATCGCATTACAGTCAATGCGGCATTTCAATTTATTGATGAATTCCTTTCACAAAGGAAAATAAAAACCGCCCTTTTCCTGGTTTTTCTTTTTTTTTTTTCTCTCAACTTTTCCTCTTATTGTATTATTCGTCTTGTATTTTTTCCCTACCTTGTACTATTAAAAAAACTCCACCAACACTGTGATGATGGCATGTCAAAAACCAATGTCATGTCCCGTCAACAAGAGCCATCCTCTCCCAACCTTTTCCTTTAGCACCTCAACCTCAACACCACTTTCAGGAACTAAATGGCGAAAGAATCTGGTACGATTTTCTCGAAAGTGGAATCCTGGATCTCGACATGCTTCCTCACTATCCGGGACAGCCGCAGCTGCAGCCACTGAAAAATTGATTCGACGACCCAAAGCAACCATTCAAACTGAAGACCTTACTGCAAGTCAATTTGCTTCCATGGCTGGCATCAAAATCAAACGGGGTAGAAATCATCAAGATACAGATACCGCTCCGCAACATTTGGGTCTTGGTGAATATGAAGAAACGGATGACGACGATGATACTGATGATGATGATGACGGTGACGATGATCACGATTACAGCGACGGCGACTTGGATAGCGATACAAACCTCAACGGAATGCTGCCTCTCTCTTTGAACCATCGACAAATAAGACAGCTGACAAGTAAAGTAACCAAGGCCCACCCAGGATCCGTTCCTTGTATGACATCATATTCATCCTTGTCCGCCTCTACTGCTACCACCATCTCCGCCACTCGATGTCATCCTATTTGGGATGCCCGTTTTTGGCAACATCAAACTCAACAACATCACCAAAAACAACAGGAACAACAAAAGCGACAGCAGTCATCACCAAAGAATCCACCGAAACAAAAACAGCAGAAAGATTTATCTGGTGACAACCAATTGCAACAAAAACCAGCACTTGCGCAAGAAAAATCCACTCCTCCGGCGTGCTCATCGTTATATTCAACTGGACGTTACTCGGATCTGTCAGCAAATGATACATTATCATCTGCATCTTCTACTCTGGATACATGTTTTTCTGCTAGTTTATCGCCTGCTAAACCTCGTGTCCTCCATAAAGGCCGTTTCCAAATTGTCTTGGGTGACGATGACACAACAAAGCAATCCAGCGAACCGCTTGTACGCACCATTTCATCGGATTCAAGCAACAATGTGGTGGAATGGCATCGAAAACGGGCAATGACTCAATGATTGGACATCTTTTCCCTCCCTGCACCCATTCTTCCCCTCATCTCTCCACTCTTTGTTTTATTATTCTTCCACTTTTTTTTATATAGTCTGACCACGCAGCATTTATACCCCTTAGCTTATATATATTGGATTTCATCCCCGCCACTCTTTTTTTATATTTTTTATATGTATATTTTCCCATCCTTATTTTTATTTTGTTTTTACCATTTCTGCAAACGTTATTATGAATTGACTAGCTTACCATTACTTTTTATTATTATTATATACCCATCACTTTACCTCTACTTTACCACCCATCACATGTTTTTGTTATTCTTCCCATCTTATGATGTGAATTTACTATATACGTCCTTATTTTGAACACAGCGCACATCTGACCATATCCACCTTGGCGTTTATCATCATCATTCGCCACCCCTTCCCTCTCCCTTCCCTATCACCTTATTTTATGCCTATGTACATATACTTCTTTTATTGAAATCACTAATAAAAAAAAATTATACAAAATCAAATTCATGTGAAACAAAGTCTTTTTTTTTCGCTTCTATAAAAAATGATGTGCTTTATTGATAATACAAAGTTTGGAATTTGAGGGAAAATTGAGAGGAGAAAAAAAATAGAATATATGGAGTGATGTAAAAAAAAAATATGGGATGATACTATACTAATAAATGATAATGAAGAGTGATAAAAAAGTAAACTAAAACTAAAATCTAAAAGAGCGACGCCGAAGTAACGGTCTTGTCCTGTTTCATTTTCTTGCCATCTTTGCCAATAACGGTAACATTCTTTTGTCCGATAAGTTCCTTCACCGCCTTGGTCTTTGATTGTCGATCCACAAAACCGCTGGCTGAAGCAGGTCTTGATTTGGCAAGTAATTCGCGTTCCTTTTCCTTGACGGCATTTTCCTTGCGTTTCATGGTCTTCTTTTGCTTGCGTACTCTTCGTCGTTCGTCTTGATCCATTTCGCTTTGATCCTTGATATCGCCATGTTTCTTGTCGTACACTTCTTCGGGGGCTAAAAGCGTAGCATCGGACACATTGACAGGGATGATTTCTTCCATACTGATAGATGCTGCATTGCTGACCACAGATAATTCCGCCTTGGCCTACATAAATAAAAATGATGTGGTTCAATGGTTAGAAAAAGCTCTGATCGATTTCATCATCTCTTTTTCTCCTCCCCCCTAACTTACTGCTTTGGGTGTAAAATGGAAGTTACTCAAAGCATCCAACTTTTCACAAAGACCAGAGAACATACCACGGATCGCCTCATGTTCCTTTTCCAATGCTTCATCTTTGGCTTGAGATTGGTCGCCTGTGGATTTCTTGACATATTCTTCTTCATACAAATCGGCCAATGATTTCTTGGATTGCGTATCTACTAGTTCCACACGTTTTGATGGCAACCAAGGTCTTGCTGAAGGGTCGGCCTTTCGTTCTACGTCATCATATGTACCCTATCAAAGAATAAATGCAAGTGATTAGTAAAAGAAAATAGCTAATAAGCTATATTTGTTCAACTTACCTCGCTGATTCGTTTCTTAATCATATCTTCCAATACATTTGTAGTTTCTTGAGTGATGACAGGTACCGGCTTGACGGAGTGATCGAATTCCATATCTTCTTCTAACAAACTATTGACAGGTCGAGACTTCACAGATGCTTCACCCTTAAGAGTCCAATGTCGTCCTTCGATATTTTCTTGTTCAAACTGTTCAATTTGTGCCCGGAGTCGATCTTGCTGCCGTTCATGTGCTGATTTCTGATCTTTTTCCTCTTCGTCGTCTTCGTCAAACAAACCGCGAACTTTGGTAGGTGTTTCTCCGTCTTCTTCGTTATCGTTGCTATCTTCTTCTTGTTGATCCATGTCTTCTTCTTCGTCGTCGTCATCATCGTCACCGAGGTTGCTGGCAAAGTTCACCTGTTTTCGATTGGATTGCCTTGGCTTAGCAGGTGCCATGAAAAAGTCTTTGAAGGTGATATCTATCACATCATAAAAGCAACTGTTAGTATGATCATGCCCCCCCCTCCGTTTTTTCCAGCGTCTGCCAATTTACCTTGTGCATGTTCATCGTCGCCATCTTCATCATCATCATCATCTCCATCCATGGCATCTAAATCATTATCGAAGTCGATTTCGTCGTCGTCATCTTCACGGTCAGATTCCATATCCAAAGCTTCCTGTTGTTCAGTCCATTTATTGAATTCATCCAAATTGAAAAAGTCATCATCCACCTCAGACCGTTTGGCAGGTCCCGAAACACTATTGGTTTGAAGAAGAAGAAGAAGCAAGGGAACATTAGTTAGATTACCTTCTTCCACTTACTTGACAATCGATCCTTACCTCGAGTCCATGATATCATCTGCTTCGTCTTCTTCTTCTTCGAGTTCCTCGGCTTCGGCATCACTTATAGGTTCATCATATTCTTCCTCTTCCAATTCACTGTCCGAGTCTTGTTGCTGATCAACTTCCAAAGAGTCAAACCCATTGTCTAAATCCATGTCGTCTGATTCAACGTTGTCATCAGTGTCGAGGTTCATATCTTGGTCCAGATGGCTGTCCTCATCATCAAGTGTTGTATTTGTAGTAGTAGTCCAGGTTGAGGGTTTCGACCAATGCTTCAATGAAGTTTTGCAGTACTGCAAAAAGGGTTCATTTTGTGTGACAAGTTCTTCCCAGATCTGGTCTTGATCGAATCCTTCAGTCAATAATTCGGTGAATGGAGAGAAATCCTGTTCTTCATGTTGTTTAGCTATAACCACGTAAAAAAAAAGAGTTGAGTAGGAAAGAAAAAGAAAAGAAAAGGCGCTTTGTTGTGGAAAGTGGTTGACTGGGTGATCGGACTTACCAGAGTCGTAAAGATGTTTGGTCAAGGATATGGATTGATCGACAAGTTTCTGATCGGTCGAAAAAAAAACTTGTGGTTTATCAACAACGGACTTGATATAATCACTCGTCAATGAAGTTGATGTTTTTAATTTGGCCACCATATTTCTGTATAAATAAAATAAAAGAGTGGGAAGATCAAAGGTATATGAAGAATAGGGGGAAGAAAGCGTCAGTCAAAAAATTTTTGACTTTCTTTTTTTTTTTTTTTGGAAAACTTCACCGTCACAGAATCCGGCCAAATCAGAGCGGTCTTCCAAACAATGGTAAGGATGTCAAACGCGCTGCATTGATCTTTCAAAAAATATACATCAAAAAAGCAAAATGCTGATTCATTTGGGTTTAAAATATAATTTTATTTTAAAATACTGATAAAAAAACAAAGAACAAAGAGCAATGGGTGGAGTACAACTAAATGGAAGACAGGGAAAACGAAAGAGAATATGATATTCATGTATATACAGTAAGGGAATATCGTTGACAGTAATAATAAAAAGAATAAAAAATAAACTAAGGAAAAACTATAGTGCAATGATCTTGTCGCCAAAGAGAATTGTTGATTTTCGGGTTTTCTTGATTTTGAAGCAATAGACAAACAAAGAGAAGTCATGGTATAAATAATAATAATAATATAATAATAATGAGAATGAGAATGATAATACTAATAATGATAAAATGATAATGGTAATAATAAAAGAAGTAGTATCGATAGGGCAGTCTAGTTATGCTAAAGACGGGAGGATGTTGTTCTTTGTTGCCATTTTGAATAAAATAATATTCACCCAGAGATGGTTGAAGCTGGTGAGCCGATTTGACCAGCGGATGGCGATTCAGAGCAAGTCCTAGATTCCAATATTGATCCAGATGCCATATCGGCCACCTGGAATGCTGAGATTGATGATTCTGTAGTGCTTGTACTATGTAATGTGTGACGTGATATTGGATCGAATGGTTTTGAAGATGGTGAAGTAAGAGGTGATGATCGTTGTTGCTGCTGCTGCTGCTGTTGCTGCTGAAAGCGCTGTTGATCTGAAGTATGATTTGATACTGGAAAATGAAAGGATGAACAATGAGGTGTCGATGATATTGGTGATGATTGTAATTGATCGCGCATTGATGTTGATGGTGCTGCTGTTCCAGAAGATGTTCCATCGAATAAAGTGTTGTTTTGTTGCAAGTAAGTTTGAATCCGGCGTTTGATATCACTAGCTATTCGCCATTCTTCCATGATTTCATTCCTAAACGATTGTACCCTTTCCTGTTTGACTTGTGCGTTTTGTTCCAATCTAGATAAAATCATCATCAATATTTTGCAAAGCTTGGTGAATTTTGTAAAGTTGTCGTCCAAGTATTGTTTGATGTGTTGAAGAAAAGCGACAGACCCAATCCTTTGCTGCGGTGAATGAGTAGGGTCATGGTAAGTTGAGAGTGAGAGCGTAGGTAAAACACTGGCGTGGAAAGAGGTCAAATCCTGAACAATTGTTTTGGCTTGATAGAGACACCGGGTGAGTTCAATAAATTTCGAATCGACAGCAGAGATGTTGGATCGAAGACGAGGTATAGTACGCTGTCGATTAGAAAAAATACCGGTATTGTTGGAGTGACCGGAACTGGTACCAGGTTGAGTATTGTTTCCTTGAGTCGTTAATGGGGTAGATGGTGCACTGTTGGATAATTCTTTGGCATTCATTGGGTTATAAGACAAACTGATGGAGTTGAAAGGGTGAGGAGGCAATATACATTAAGGCAATATATACTGTACTAAGTGAAGGAATGAAAAGACCAAAAGAACCAGAAAACACCTGTCTGATCCTTTTCTTTATTTCCTATTTGTGTAGTAGTAAAGTAATAGAGTGTGTGTAATGGTGCAGGCGCCTTTTTTCGTATCAGCAAAAGAGAGAGAAGTTTATAAATTGGACAAAAAAAGGAAAAAATAGAAGTCATCATCTATCCGTCACTATCATGGACAGTGGCAATACGGAGTTTAAATAAAGAACAAAAGAAGCTTGAAGAACTTTTTGCTCACAACCAGCCAAACTCAAATTGAGTTACGACATTCCTGCTGTGATGAAAAAAATAGTTTAGCACAAAACTGATTTTATTTTAGTCTATTCATTAAATATTGCTACCCATTTGATGCCTCAAAACAAACAACTATGACATGTTCCATTGTTTGAATCCTTAAAGAATCACGTTTTCATTAGTATCAACACATATGAAAATCTAGAGCTGTGCATTCAGTACAACTCCTCTAATAAACCTTTGCTTAGAAAAACAGGTAGCAGTGCCTTCATTCCCACAAAAAAACAAAACAGAAAACAAACAAACTTTATTTCAGTTAAAGTTACCTTGAGGATGATTCTGCTATTCAGGCATGCATAACATTCTCCCCATCACTTTGTATTTTTTCGCTCCATTCATGATTCAACAATCCATCAATCGATTATTACTTATTTCACACTTTAAATTCAATCATTCATATTATCAAAATAATCACCAATCGGTATCAATATTTTTATTTTTTGGAAAGAACTATTTATTTTTGAACCTAAAGACTAAATCTACAATAAGTTAAATCTACAAATAACCAAAATGCCATATACTAATTCTAAACTGAAAATCATCGGATTCTCTTCGTATGTCGGCAAATGTGTGTTACATGGGTGTCTGCTGCAGAAGCATTGATATATGTTGTGCGTTGTGTTTCGATACAAACTATTGCTGGCCCATGGTTTGCAGTTTTTGACCAACTTTGGTGTTGATTTCAGTAAACTTGGCTACACAGACGTCTACGCAGGAAGATTCGGGATCGGAGAGTTGGTGTTGTTCGTATTGTCGGCTTACACATTTGGAATAACAAGAGTCAGAGATACTAAATAAGAACAAAGTAAAAGTTGAGTCTCTTTCTCTTTCCCTGATAACCGAGTCGATATGCTTTGCAACTTACCGATTGAATAGATCTGTAACCATTTCAAGTTCTTGTTCGGCCATGATAATATTTTGGGGATCAATGGCTTGTTGTTGTCGCATAGGCGCACCACCTCCAAAGAATGACATTTTTTATATAAATTCCTAGACACTAATAAAAAGAGAAGAGAAAAAGGTTTTAGAGCCAATTGTTTTTCTCAGGTCTACTTTTTTTAATCCCAGTTGCTAACTTGTCACGGCACCGGTTTTTCGACATGTGGTAGTCAGTCACTAGTCCCTCAACTGAGGTATTAAAAGTGACATTTATTCCAAATCATCCGAGTATACTCCATTACACTTATCCATGCAAAAAAAAAAAAAAAAAAAAAAAAAAAAAAAAAAAAAAAAAAAAGTCGTAAAAATGGTACAAAACGCTAATAGGTTTTTATTGAAGTATGATTTTTCTTGGTATAAAAAAACAGATGAGGGATAAAAAAAAAGTATGAAGAGAATAATCGCTAGGAATATACCAAACTAGCGATACTAAGCTACACTAACGTGACAATCAGGGTAAATAAATTGGGAAAGGGGTTCGATGTATATAGTATATATCCTTAAGCAGCAGCAACAGGAGCCTTTTCAGCAGCAGCGGCAGCAGGTTCGGGAGCCTTTTCACCCTTGTCCAACTGAACAATCGCACATTAATAAAAGAAAAGAAAAAGGTGTTGGTCATTCCAGGCTATCATCGATATATTTGCTTCATATTCCATTTCTTTTTCCTATGCGTTGACTTACTTGGATTTTCTTGGCTTCGTAGTGCACGGCAGCAATTTGATTGAAGGTTTGGTTGGCCAAAACGTTGACCTTTTGACCAGTGGGTGTTTGAAGGGCAGCTTGGGCACGGCTTTGAGCATTTTGGGCAGCACTGGTGACCATTTCTTGAATCTTGTACTTTTGATCAATTTCAGTAGCCTTATCCCAGATTCGATACTTTTCATCAAATTGCTTGACTATAAAGACAAAGTAAATAGTATACAAAAATGTAAGTCGACTGATCACGTTAACTGTTCCCGTCTCCTTCTCCCCCCCCCTCCCCATAAAAAAAGTCCGTTCCCTGCCCTTTCCATCCAAGAGACGCACACTCCCACGCAACCTAGTCAAAACTGTAAAAAAAATTTTCACAAAATATATCTTACCGTTGTCTTGGAAGTAGTTCAAGTAACCAGTAAGACGAGAAGTAACATTGTATTTTCCATCGTATTCCAAGCCCTTGGCAACAATTTGATCTTGAAGCAAGTAGCCATTGGCAAGAATTTCAGCAGCAATACGAGCCTTGGGTTTACCTTCTTGAGTGGTGCTTTCGGTAGCATCGGCTTCCTTTTCCGCTTCTGCAGGGAAAGCAGATTCAAAGTAAGGGGCAACAGTAATATGTTCATCGTCAATTAAAGCTAAATTGAAATATATAAATGACATGTCAGATTTGGCTTCGAATACAGAGGTACCATATATCAATTTTACCACTGCTAAGAAGAGAGGCTGTTTTGGCAGCAGATTCGCGTTCAAAGTTGACCAAAGCTACTTGATGGGCTTCATCATCATCCCTATGTTGATATAAACAAGGTTCAGTGCCCAGTTTTCCCATGACATAATATCATCAATCCTCTTGTCAAACTGTCCAGTCTCTGTTTCTTTTTTATCCCATCTTCCCACAACTTACTTGATCAATTCAAATTCCTTGATCTTGCCGCAAAATAAGAAGAATTCTTTGACTATATATATATTTCAAAATAAAAAAGTGTCCGTGACGAGTGAGCAAGATGCCTAGACGAGGTTCCATTTGTATTCTGGGAAGGTATGCTGCAAAATATTTTTACCTGTCTTTTCAGAAGATGCAAGAGAGATGTTCTTGACAAGGACATAGTTAGGAGAAGGAGTTTCAGGAATGGCAATAGTGAAAGCGGGCATATTCAGATGTTTTGATATATAGTCAAAAGTTGTTGTGGAAAAGAAAAAAAAAAAAAAAAAAACTCGCGGTTCCTATTTTATTTATACAATCCCACTAGTCAGGCTAATTGAAAGTCCGTCCCTCATGTGAAATTGGCGATTATTTTGTCCGTGCTGACCCATGTGAATCACTTCAGAAAAAAAAATGCTTTACTTCTTCGTAGTCGGTAACGCTGTATTACTCAATATTTTATATGAACACAACGTACGTTTTTGACATGCATACCAGTACAGTGTCGATTTGTTTTCTAAATTGGTTTATAGCAGTAGGCGAATCGTCGTCCCATTTCCCGCGATGATCCAAGCCGATTGAATTTCTGTAGTCATCGGGAATTCAATCCAAATTTGTCCCTAAAAGTCGTGTTCTACCAACCACTGAACGTGCATATCTTCAAAAAGAATGCGATTTAATATGTTTTATAAGTATACAACAATGGTGGGTCAGCATGTCCCTATTTTTCACATGCTAGCCAACTGCCAATCGATATAATAATAAGAACACCACACCACACATATCATAAATAGTACATATTAGACAATTGTATGATAAACATTTCTTTGATCTTTTATTGGATTGAAATAAAAATAACAGAATAAATAGATAACTAACTACACTACACTACACTACAATAAAACTAGACCATCTAGTTACCCAAGTTTCTTCATTTCTTCTTGAATTCGTCGGTGCAAGACACACATATAGTCAACATAGGTTTGTACTTCAGCATTCCGATCTTCAGTCATCCAGGTAGAGAAGATAAATTCAAGAGGGTCCATATCTTGCCGGATCACATGTAATTGTAAATAGTGCGCTCTGTCCATTTGCAGTTTTCTTGAGATCCCATGTACTTGGTGCGACAAGTCTGTATCAATTCCAGGTAGTAAGGTCTATTGAAAGATAAAAAGGCGAGATAACCGTGTCAGTAAATGAGGACATTTCGTCATCACCTTCATACCAAGTGTAAATGCAAATGTCTTCTTACCATTTTGGGGTTCACTTGATCCAAACTAGGTACACCAAAAAGATCTTGAAGAAGGGCACTTGGCACGGATTTCCCCAACCATATATAAAGATCGTATCCAGTGTCTAAATAAAATAAAATAAAAATAGTAATGATTAGTAAAGAACTACAGCATTTAGCTCTAGTTTTTTTTTTTTCTTTTATTTTGTATACCTAGTAGATATGCCCCAGTTGTTTCCAGTCGTTCAAAAGACGTCCGCACCATAGGTGGTAACTTGAAATATCCGTCTATTCCTTGCTTGCCACACTAATCCACATGTTCATATGAGGCCAATGCATACTTTTTTGTTCCGATTTGCTTTTGTTCTTACCTCAGATTCCATTTTATGTAAGGCAAATAATCGAGGATATAATGCCCATACAAGTTCTTTGACACCTAATGCATTAAATAAGCGTGCTCCAGCCGATCGACAATCTGTATTCATATCCGAGCCCACTAAAACAAAACAAAAAGTTTAGTCATCAAATGCATCAACATGATCCAAATTTAATTTTTATGTAATATATTACCTCCACGAAGAGCTTTGGATCGAATAGCACCATGCACATAAACAGGTAGTAATTTAAATGCTTCAGGAAGAATAAGTTGGCCCGGTGAAGTCGAAGAAGCACAATTGGTACGATAGGCTGTTAATACTTGGACACATTGTTCCGTCATCTTTTGGTGGATATCTTTTCTATTTTTGTGTTGGAGATCAAAAATTGCTACAAAAAAAAAAAAAAAAAAAAAAAGGCAACATTAGTCTCTTATCAGCACATCCCCTTCCGCTGCACCCCAAGCCATTACCTTTTCGAAGTATGATGCTTATAGTAGCGTCAGCATCACCATGTCTAAATACATCCGCTATTTCCGATGTCGATGCTAAATTCAAGTTGTGGACTCGCACCCTGCGGCGTCCATCCTTCGTAGTGTAAAGAAGAGCACATTGGAAGGATATGCCTCGATTGACTTCCAGTTTGTTATCGTGTTGCAGCACTGCAGCTATCGCCTTGTCTTCATCCACGCCAGCAAGTTCCATGTCCGTGTATGTACTCATGTTGCAATTGCCATAATGGTCGATCACTTGTAAGCCTAGAGGAAATTGGAAAAGAAAAATTAAATCAGTAATTGCCACCATTCATTTGCGCCTCGGCTATATTCACACGGAGACAAAAACTTACCATCTGAGCAGCGAATACGTAAAATGCCATCGTAGCCAGTTTCACGACGTAGATCATGATCAAGTTGGTATTGGACATTGAGAGCATCACTGGTATAATCGAAGTTGGGGTAATAGCGAAGATCACCGCCAGTCATTTCAGATAAAACACCAACAGTTGCCGCATCAAGGTATTCTTTGGGGAACAGCCATGTGTTGACACAAACCGCCTTTTGGACACATTCTTTCGCCAGATCCTTGTAAGCTTCGTTCTGAGGTTGCATCAGCTGTTTTTCTTTGTCAGTGTTGTAAAGGCTCTTATCGTCGCGTGATTTTAGAGCATCGGCGCCATAGTTGGGTAAACAAGATTGGAAAATGAATAGCTGGCCGCCAAGGTTTTCAAGTGCTTGAAGCCCACCCCGAGCAGCTGCGGCAAATACGGATTCAGGGCGTGCATTTTCTTGAAACATGGTAGGTAGTGCATCCAATAATTCGATGATGATATCCCTGTAAATATAAATCCAAAAAGAATGTTACATTAGCACCCATTGATATAATATAATATGAGACTGTCATTTTGGTGTTACTTACCTTGATTGTTCGCTATCGACAAAAAAGCCAGCTTGAAGAGGGCAGAATACATCGTTGATATCCGGAACAACAAGCATTTGCGCCTGTGTTAAAGATGACTATAAAAGTAAAAGAGCCTGTTTTAATAAACAGACACAATATTTTTTATATTCTTTTTGTGTGTCTTACGTGTAAGTTGTAAAAGTGGACATCCTTATCAAACGTCAATATCCCGATCTTGTTTGCTGATGGTAGCGTTCGTTGGTCCAAAGAGTTCGAGTATAAAGCCACCTTGAGAGCATCACAGCATGATTTCAGCATCCCTGACCGGATAGCTTGCGCGGAGACATCAATAGCAAAAACATAGTGTAGTGGAGTAGGTGTGCGGACCGAGTGATAATCTTTAGGGACTTCAAATTCAACCGATCCGTACCGTAGCTCTGGTCGTTGTTCAATATCCACTCGTCGGCCTGACATGTCAGTGTTGGAGAAATACCAGCTTGGTACTATAACATAATCAAAAATAATTTTAAGTCTACTTTTACTTTTAAACCTTTCTATTGTTGTTGTATCTTACCGATATTGGCATGAGAGCATATACAGCATATAAATCTAGATCCACCTTCTACAAATTCACACCAGGGATTGATATAAGCACGACAGCGAGTACACCGCACAGGACCTTCTTCACCATGATCCACTACTTGAATAGCCACTTCGTCAGAGCGTCGTTTAGCAAGAGGTTGAACAACTAATCCGAGAGGGAATTTTGCAATATCCGCCAATTCTTTACTGAATGGTATCTTATCGGTAGTAGACCGCATATATCGAGGATTACTATTCCCTAAACATAATAAATAAATACCAAATCACATGAATATGGAATAAAACACAAGCGAGGAGAAGCTCACTCTTTGTTGACCTTTTTAATTTTTTTTTTTTTTTTTTTTTGTTCATACCTTGATCAAGACCAATATAATCTGTCGTAGCCAAAGGAACACGATCTCTGTCTACAGTACCGAAGAATTGATTTTCAAAGAGATTTTGATCTTGTTCACGGACTTGCACAGGTGCAGGCATTTGATCAGGATCAATGCGGGGACGAGGCTGTTGAGGAGGTCTAAGATCAGGAGGCAACTGTTGAGGTTGTTGAGGTTGTTGTGCAGGTCGAGGTACGTTGTTGTTTCCCATGGGCGAGCTCATGCCTGGCCGAATGGCACTCATTACTGGTGATCGCGACATTGGGGGATGAGCTTGGTGAGGAGGATTCAGCCCGTGAGGCCAAGGTGCATTGGATGGAGCGGTTGTTCCCGACACTTCAGGGTTTACAGCATAAACACGCTTCGACTTTCCACTGGTGATCTAACAAAAATAGTGCACAATTAATAATGGAGCATTTAAGCAATGTTCGCAAAAGGAAATGACTTACTTGTGTAGGAGGTGCAAGTGGTGGCTTGATTTGTTGCTGGGATGATTGATGTTGTAGCGGTTGTTGACCCTGTTGAGGTACTTGGGCTGGGATGGCTTGTCCTTGTTGGGCAGTAAATTGTTGGCCCTGCTGCGTGGTTTGAGCGGGAACGGGTGGAGCAGAAAATTGTTGCGCTTGCTGTTGTGGTTGAGCAGTGAATTGCTGTCCTTGCTGTTGCGGTTGAGCAGGAAATTGGGGACCTTGCTGTTGCGGTTGAGCAGTAAGTTGTGGGCCTGGTTGCTGATGATGTTGAGCAGGATTTGGTTGTCCTTGTAATGATACACCCTGCATAGACGACACCAAATTGGGTGAGGTGGCCCGTTGACCGGAAACCGGAGGCGCTAATTGTTGATGCAGTTGCTGTGGTTGAACAGGTTGATGTGGAGGTTGTTGGGTTGATGAATGTGGAGGATGTGGTTGGGGTATCGCGTGTTGAGGAGCGACACCAGGAAGAGGTGATCGATTTCCATTTGGTTGCATCATTGGTGGTCGTCCTTGCATTTGTTGTGGATGTGGTGGGCGGATAGATGATGGCTGTTGGACACCTGGAAGTGGAGGACGTTGCATGCCTACACAGAAAAAAGAAAAAGGCAAGAAAGACAAACAGTGAGAATTACAAAATAAAGAAGAACATCCGTATCAATATTCTAACAACGTCATCCAACCAGATACCCAGTATTGATACATTCAAATACCCTGACACGTGTATAGATGAGTCTTTTCGTTTTCCTACCTTGAGCATGGTTAACAACAGGAGGACGTGGGACCGATCCAGGTACATTATTCATAGGTCTTTGTGCTTGTTGACCAGTAGGACGATGGAAATCGTAACCAATAGGTGCTTGGTTTCCAGGATTCATACCAAAGGTTGATAAAACGTATTTGCAGTTTCCACGAGCAAAGAGGGTTTTTTTTAAAAAAAAAAAGCAATAAAGAAAATGTAAACGTGGGCGAGCACACGCCAAAAAAAAAAAATCGATGACGGGCTTTAAATAAATATGCTCATGTTGGGCTCCTCAAAGCCATCGAAGCCATTAATGGTGTCTGCAACGAGTCATTTGTGTGAATCAATACGATAATATAATTTCACGAAGTATTTTGTCAAAATATATCGGTTATATTCTGACTAATATTTATTTTTGAGAAGATTGGATTTCCAATACAGTATACTGAAATCAATCACGCAGAAAACAATTTGCACTATAATATCTGTGCGTCTGCTATTATCCTGCCTAGGTCAGCCAGTCCCAGTCCAAGGTAGCTAACTACCATATTCTCTCTTTGATTCTTCCTCAGGGCCCATTTTCCTTCTCCAGAATATAAAATACAGGATCTATTTGATTACAATCGACAAATATGCCCTCTTTTTGTACTCATCTACCGACCACCCATACAAGGGTTATAAGAGCATAATGGGCTATTTCACGGTGAATAACAAGTTTGTTCATTAAACAAACGTCCACTATTTTTTTGCATGCCTCAACTTTTTTCTGTTTCTATCATTGGTAACCACACCCCTTAGTCCTAGATCACCGGAATGAAATATAGGCGCAGTAAGACCCAGCTCACCAAGAACGTGAAGTAAGCCTCAATTGAAGAATTCTTTATTCAATATCAAAACGTTCCCACACTTGCAAAAAGATGCTCTACCAAGTTGCAAGGCGAAAGATGTTGTGGAAATACGGCTTTTGATAAAATTAGACTCATTTTCCCGTCATCCCCTCCTTTGGCCTTAACTGGCGTCAAGAGGGGGATTATCTTTTCATTTAATATTATACAAACTGAATACATAATACTCCCAGTCTAGTGAAGGTAAAGTTGGCGGAGCGGTCAAGGTTGATTGATATGAATGATAGATTTAAAATAGGGCTATGCTACATATATAGCAGCCTAAAACTGTCAACTAGCCACTAAACCTTTGGAGGGGGGGAGGGGTGCAAATAATCATAGATAAGCGAGAAAGAAGTGCATAATGCTATATGACGGCGGCTACATACATAGCATGATATAGAATTATTTGTATTATTGGTCAAGCAAAAATATAATTATCTTCGATAGTATGTGATCAAGTACTTCTAACTAGTTCCTGGGCACTGGGGAGGGAAAATTAGTCATAGTAAGTGTGACTAAAAAGCTGGAGTTTGGTATGTGCACTCACAAAACAGCTATAATAGGGACATTGATTTATTATTTTATGGGCCAAAGTAATATATTTTATTGAATCATATTGGTAGATACTGAAATTAAGCTCGTGGGGTTCATTAAACAAGGGATCTACTAAAAGGATCTATTAAAGGAGGCATGAGGGAGACTAATGTGAGATTTGAAGAATGAACAATCCTAATCTAAAAGGATGATTCAAATCGGGAGAGACAATGGTATATTATAAAGTCATGAAAGAGACAAAGGGACACCTTTTATTGAAAACGACACAAACGATCAACACTATCAAATGTAGTGTAGTATGCAAAAATAGATTCTGCTGCAAAAAACACGAGAGAGACTATTGGGACATTTTTTCATTGAAGTATGTAAAAAGAGACATAATTTATTCAGATGTAGATATAAACTATGGACAAACTAACACGAAACTGAGCTAATGAATGCTCCCAAAAAGCCAACTCAAGGTGGACCCAAATCCTAGATCCAAAATAAAAGGTATCCCCATGCACCTTGTAATCCCTGAGCTAAAAACCCTTCTAAACTAGTCCTGACACTATTCTAATCCAACAGAACCTCAAAAAAGCTGAATGGTGAAGAAAAAAAGAAAAAGAAAAAGGAAAAGAAAAGAAAAAGAGAGCGCGGGAAGGAGGGGGAAAAATTGCAAATAAACAAATATCCACGTGGGCGGGATTTGAAATATATTCTGTGGCCTTTTGTTTTGTAGGGGAAAGTTTAAAACAAAAATAACGAAAATAAAAATATTAGTGTCCTCCTGATCCTGTATCCATATTTATAAACCTTCACTTGGCATTATATGGCAACAAACTGCAGGGCATTGGTTTGCCTTGAAACGTCACACATAACTCTTACAAGGCTGAATCCGTTTTCCAAGGCTATGATCAACACTTTGATGTCACTTTCTTCACCATATGATGCCTTCTGTTGAACCTGACACTCTGACCATGCCTTAAGTGACAATCGAAATAATAATCTACACAACATTCGGCACGTAATCCACGCCGTAGCGTGAATATCAACACTCTAAATGATAAATCTTCAGTCCCCGTGTTTGAAATATTTCGCCCGGACGGTGAGGAGGCGGGGCGGGGGTTTCCATAATTTGCTCTGGAAGAAAAGTAGTGAATTTTTGATAGAACTTCATTACAATCAATCACCTTCGTAACATAGGGTAAATTAGGAGTCTAGTCTAGTGTAGTATACAGTAGCCCAGTGTAGTATTAATCATTAGTTTTTACTATATTTAATTAATAAAAAGCAAAAACATTTAAACGTCAATATGAGCTATGACATGCGTATTAAACCCACAGAGAGACTGGTTGGAATAGTACATATAATCTCAAAATAAATAACTTCGGTCTAGTGACAACATTTTTTTGAGTCAATGATTGTTTAAAATAAAAAGGAATCCACTGTTGAATATAATTTAAACGAAAGAGAGAAACATACTAATAATAAAAAGGACAAGATATGATTTATTCAGATGTAGATATAAAACCATGACAACTAATGCTAAACTACGCTACATACCACTAGTCACTACATGAAGTCTAACCAAAGTGGTTCCAAATCCTGAATTCAAAATAAATTGGGTTTCCGCATATGTTTGTATTGCATTTTTCAAAATGTCACTGATCCAATATCATATGTCCAATACTCCATTGAGGCTGCCAATACTGTTTTATTGAACAAGAAAAGGGAGGATAAAACTCATGAGTTTCGTTTTTAAATGTCCGCACTATTTTTACTGTCTTTTGGTCCAGGGACGAGCAAAGCAATCTGAAAGAAATACGGGGAGGGGAATAATGCAACCATCATTAAAGTTTGATTTCATTCGCATACAAAACCGCAAAAATATATATATAAAAAAAGAGGACAAAAAACTGATATTATATATCAAATATTTGGGTAAATGGATGTTTTTTATTTCCAAACACAATAAAGTGAAGGTATGCGAAGGACTAAACTACATATACATTTAAGCAATCAATTCGACAACTAGTTTTTTTTTTTAGAATAAAGAAGAGTTAGCATCAAATCGTATAGAATGCAGAAGTATATATTCAATTTGTCTTACCACCACCAGCAGCCTTGATCTTGTCTTCGGCACGACGGGAGACGAAACGAGTACGAACGATGACAGGTTGTTGAACACGACCCTTGGCTAAGACCTTACCGTAACCCTAATTACATAGTAGAAAAGAAAACCATGCCATGAGTGGTCCCGATCATGGTAAAAGTTATAATATATCAACTTACGTTTTGAAGAGCATCAATGACAGGGACCTTTTCGGTGTTCTTGTATTGTTCACGGACACCTTCACCGGCCAAAGTCCAGATTTGATCCAAGTTGACCACAGGGCGCCATTTGGTGTTCTTCTTCAAGTGGAAAGTACGCATACCGACCTTACCAAAGTAACCAGGATGGTATTTATCCATGTTAATACGGTGATGATGTTGACCACCAGCAAGACCACGACCACCAGGATGCTTTCTGTGCTTGCCGACACGACCGTGACCAGCTGAGACGTGACCACGCTTCTTTCTGTTATGGTGAAGTCTGGTAGGCTATAGAATGGGAAGAATGTAAGGTTAGTGATTTGCATTGGACTTGACACCCAAAAATCCATCCCGTCCATCTGTCGGGTATCCCTCTATTTCCATCCGTATCCATTCATATCCATCCATGCCCATCCATCAATTCATCCATCCATGAATCAATCCTATTTTTGTTCTCTTTGGTTGTTTGTGTGTTCTCTGTCTCGTTTCGTCAATATTTAATGGTACCGTTGCTTACCATTCTTCAAATTGTAAAGAAAGATTTTTAAAAATCTCACTTGGGAGCATGGATTTTTATTTTATATTTCAAATACCGCCTACTTTTTTTTTATCTCTTTCCCAATTCGACAGAGGTAAAATAGCATATTTGCCTCATACTGTCACTACTTTCCCTACATTCTCTACCCTCTCCTTCCATCCTTCCACCTCAGCTTTGCCAAAACCAACAACCTTTATGTCTACCGTCCTGGTATTAGTCTATAGTCACAGCAGATTATAGTTTCTTACGAGATTTCATTGACTCATTTGAGCCACAAATCATACATATCCTTTTTTTATTATTATTATTTTTTATTAACCATTGCTATTGTTGAAACTGGCGTAGAGAAAACGTTGCCAAATACCGTGCCAACTTTAACAGCAGCAAATGAAGACAGCAATGAACCAGTGGCGTGCAAAGATCAGTTACAAAAACTCTGAGTGAATTGATTTTAAACTCCCTGACCTAGTACAAGGTTAGTTTTTTTTTTTTCCTTTTTTCTTTTTTGATCTAGTTTTCTTCAGCTATGTGATCTAATGATTTGATTTGGCTCAATACATAGTGTAAACATCGATCGGACCTTTGGCAGCACTTATCTTGATTTTCTCCAGTAATGCCTGACCCTGCATCAAGCTCAACCGAAAACGTCATATAAGTACAGGTCGGCAATGGTCCTTCTTGATCAATGTGACAACCACCTAGGCAGGTATATTATCTCACTCAAATTTTTACATCCGAAACTCAAACTGATTTTTAAAGATATCATATAGGTGCTGAAGCTTAAACCGACTCATTGAAGGGCAGTGGAAGGCGACGCCTACTACTTGGATTTGGTCCATAATTCAGTATTTGCTACTATGTTTCCACAATATGTATGGGAAGTAATAAAAACATTTGAGCAATAAGATGCATGACGTGTATATTAACATTTTGATTTTACTTATTGCAGTGTGAACTAATTAGCGCTTACAAGAGTTGCATCTCCGGTGGCTTCCTTTGTTCCGTTGTGAAAATCTGCAAGCTCAAAGAAGATAGGGGAAGGGAACTTGAAAAGATCCCGGAATACTGTCGATTTCGCTTATGTCAAAGAAAGTAATTTCAATAATGCTGATTCTAGGAACGTTTATTTATATTGAAATAGTGAACCACGCTCTCTCTCCTTCTTTCTTTATAGATCATGGCTGCAACCAACAAACAGAAAAGGATCGGGGGTTTTTTAAAGAAATAGGTATATCATTCAGACCTTGCTGATGGCATTGACTTGAACTGGACAACAAAATTGATCATCTCATGTTCATTAGGTACATATATCAATTTGGTGGTGATTTACACAGGAAAATATTATCCTGTCGGGACTTTTCATTTTTTTTTACTTTGCTGTTGTTTCTCAAAAATGTGCTGCAAGTTCTGATCCCACGACCAAACTCAACCTTTTCTGTATTTCACGCAAATATATCTAATGTGGCTATGTAAGTGATTGAAAAAAAAAAAAAAAGAACTGAGGGAGGTGGGGATGGAGTACTCACTGTTGTGTTTCATAGAATGTCAAAGTATATTCCAACTCGAATTATATGTCGTCACAGGCATCGGCGGTCGGTCGAACGGTCGGGAAAAGCGCTTCATGTATTTATGGGATATTAGGAGAGGGGATCAAATCAAGGGTACTATCACCGAATGAACAAAGCATGGCATCGGCATGTAGAGGAAAACAAAACCATATGCAAATGATAAAACAAAAACAAAAATTCAATTATTTTTTTCCTTTTTAGGGGACGATCCATAGTATGAGATCTTGGAACGGGGTCGATGGTAGAAACAATGACAGATCACAAGGGTGCCATTGACTTGTTTATTTATTTATTTAGTGCGGACAACAAAGTACTAGTGTCTGATGGTGCTGATGATACTATACATGTATGGGTTTTGTAACAAGACGATGCTGATTTGGTGGACACAAATATGAAATCAAAATGATTTCAAGTGATCGGAAATCAATAACGGACAGGTAAGGCTACTTTTTTTTTTATAAAAAAAAAAAATTCTATCACGATACTTACTTGGTTAATGGATTTTATGTTACAGTGAGGCTCATCTTGGCTCATTTCTAACAAATCACAATCTACGTCTAGCTGTTGGTACCGTTTCTCAATTAGTTGATTTTTTCATTTTATTTTTATATACACTTCAGTTTATTATAGTGTAGTGTGTAGTTGTGTAGTGTTATATTTCTTGAACCCAAATAAATAAATTTTTTTATTATATCATGATTATGATTTTGCCATATATGTATAAAAATTACAAACATGCATCTGACTTCCTTTTTTTTTTTTTTTAACTCAATGATATGCCGCATTGCATTCATATATACTGCGATATATATATTTTTTTTATCTGTTGTTTTATTAAATAGGACCCATGCAAAGATGCTACTGTATATATGCACAATTGTCTCACCTTGTAAGACCTAGTACTATATATTCACATGATGCCATTGGGAATTGCGGGTGTAGGGGGTATGAGGGATCTGCACGTTATTATTCTTTCGTTTTTCCACGAGGAGACAAATGTCATTCGGATAGCTTAGGATATGAAAGCACTTCGAGTGTCACATGTTACACTATGATCCAAGTTTTACCGTCAAAAATAAAGTTGGTGTTTTTCATACATTTAGAAAACTCATCCGGTATATTTCGTTCACACTGAAACATCATCATTTCATCAACGTCATTGACACAAATAAAAGTAGTAAAAAAAGGTTTCGTTTATTATTTGCAATAAAAAAAAAACTAAAAAAAAAAAGGATAAAGACACAAAAAGAAAAAGGGAAAGAAGTAAGATCTATAGTTACACTAGTGGGATTGTGATTGATATCATATCAAAGAAGGATAAAAAAAAAGGGGAAGCAGACGTGTGAGAGAGTGTGGGGATGGGAGTACGAAAACTATTATCCTATACTAGTCAAAGACGAGGTGCCATAATCGTTTCAAGGGACTATTCATTTTTGTGGAATCAGCCATAGAAGAAAGAGAAGAGGTTGTGGAAGGGGATGAGACTATCATAGACTTCTTGGTATCTTTGACCATATCATTTGGATAAAGGGCATGATGCAGGGATTCAGAGGCAGTTCCGTCAGTGAAATTTGGATATCTGGTTTCTTCATAGCCATCCGTTCGCTGAATACATTCTTGAGTACATTTCCAATCCTATATTCAAAATATATTTAAAAAGCAATATAAAAAAAACGAATTAGTTATCGGTAGCACTCATATATATATATATATAAGTTTAAAATAGTAATTTCACATTCTCTTTGTTTCCCAGATAAAAATAAAACTTACAGAGTGATCTCGTAGTTGATTTCTTGATGAAGGATCATTTGCCACTGCAGAAGGGGATTTGTTCCAGTCCACAACATCAACAATCGACGCTTGTTTTGAGATGGGTATACTTGATTGTGTTGGATCTGACAAAGGCAATGATGGTTTGGATTGATCAAAAGTAGCTATTTGTTGGGGGGCCGCTGCTGCTGTTGCTGCTGTTGCTGCTGATGATCTATTTCTTCGAGATTTTTCCGCCAGTCGTACAAAGTCACTACCTCCAAAATCGTGTAATTTCAATGGAGGTGGTTGAGGTTTTGATGAGGATGTGTCGATATCAAGTTTTCCACTGTTACTGTCCACGGGCTCGATCAATTGTCTAAACATCGTTGAGATAGAGCTTTGCATTATGCTGTTCATTTTTTTATCAAATCGGTCCATTTCATTGTGTGATAAGTAAGGCGATTCAGCTTCAGTATTTCCACTCATGGTTTATATTTGATAGTAGATGAGAGTCAAATTCACAAAAAGAAAATATGGAAAAAAAAGACGTCAAAAATATAAATATAAAAAGAAAGTGCATTAACTTTTATATTAGTGATTTACAACTCCGCGGACCTTTTCCTTTTTTTTCATCCGAAAAAAAATTCTGGTGTTGTTTTGTCTTCTCACCCTTTTTTACCATACCCAATTATGTCCATTGCACAAGTCATGTCAGCTGGTCTTCGGCAAGCGCAGCCAGCGAATGGTCTATTTACTTGCTTATCTTGTCAAGTTGCATTCCCTACATCTGAACGTCAACGAGGGCATTTTAGAACAGAGTACGTTGATTGGCGCTTCTGCAATTACATGTTACTAACATATTCATATTTATTTGTATAGCTGGCACAAGTACAATTTGAAACGCAAAGTTGCCGAGTTATCACCAGTGTCTGCTGAACAGTTTGCTCAAAAGGTCTTGGGTAAATTCAAGAAAACAGTTTGTTTTGTGTGTGTGGGAGGGAATGTTCACTGACTCTCTATGTTACATGTATATGTTATCATAGCTCAACAAGCTGTTGGAAAGGATGAAAAAGAAAAGGCTAATCTTATATATGAATGTGGTGTATGCAGGTAATGAAATAGCAAATATATATGCCGTATTGTTATCCTCAAATATTTTTTTGGCTTCGTTTTTTCCTTAGACGGTCTTATCTGAATGAAAACTCCTTTAGCAACCACCTGAAATCAAAACGGCACCGCGAACTCGAATTCAATCCCACCAAAATGTCAATGACTTCAACAGCAACAGGTACAACAACTCACAAGAAACCAGCATACCGTCAACAGCTATTTTCTGATGATGAAGAACTCGAACAGGCCTTGGAGGAACAATCGAATGGTGATGGTGATCATATGACCGATACATTCCCATCCGGGTTGGAACGGTCGCACATTTCATGCTTATTTTGCAACCATACTAATGATCACTTTGATGCGAATTTACACCACATGATCAATTATCACGGATTCTTTTTACCCGATGCTGAATATCTGGTGGATATCCCTGGACTGATTTCATATCTCTTTGAAAAGGTGATACAAAATCATATCTGTCTATTTTGCAACGATCGAGGGAAAAAATGGCGTAGCTTAGAAGCTGTTAGAGCACACATGGTAAGATTAACGATGAGGGAAATAAAAAAAAATGGTTAAACTAACTCGCTTGACCTTATTCCCTCCCCCTCATGTTTTAGGTTGATAAGGGACACTGCAAAATGGCCTATGACAATTCAGAAGACCCAGAGATTTTGCTTAAATTTTATGATTTTGGACCTATTGATCTGGATACACTGACTATAGACGACGAAGCAGTGCTACTGAATGACAATACGGAATGGCTCCTTGAAAATGGCACGAGGATTGGACATAGACAAAAGCTACGGTACTTCAAACAACGTTTAAGAAGAGTGGTAAGGAAAGAAAAAGAAGAAGATGACTATCCTCTAAGTCTGGTTAAAATTTTTAGACACCTGATGATTCCAATCGGCTTCTATCCATTCAAGATAAAGAACAGGCTGTGGCAGATTTGGTGGCCCTGGCCGAATCTGAAGGCAATCCTCTCAATCGAAGGCAACGTAGACATTTATTGACGGATGGTAGTGCTCTTCACAATGGTGATCCTCAATCAACTTTGGCGATTATTCAGTCTAATCATCAAGCACAAAAACAATACTCTAGGAAATCTGACTTCCAGCAGCACGTGGCTATCAAGAACAACAAGAACACTACTCGAAGGCTTCGTATTCAAGTACCCGTTTAGTTCATTTTAGATTATAGATCGTAGGTTATTTATTCATCTTCCCTTGCCCCTTCATTGTTTTACTCTTTTGACCCCACCTCAATTTCCTCTTCAATAAAAATGTATTTTTTGAATCACCGCCCCTCTTTTTTTTTTTTTTTTTTTTTGGTCGTGTCGCTCAATTTCAAAGGGGCGCGTACTCTTTCTCTTTTTTATTTTATTGTATACTCCATTTACCTTCTACTGCTTTGAAAACAACTAGGAATGGGAGAGAACTTTGTCTTCCAAGAGGAAATAAGGCTAATTCACAAGGATATATCAGAATACCAGATTGAAAATGAAATTGGTATTGAAGGGAAAACTGAACAAGAATTGGCTGCCAGCTTAAATTGTAAGTATCAGTTGAACTTGTATTATTTTACCTGTTACTAATCTTCTCTGTATTTATTTGAACAGTTGTTACCGAAAATATTGAAGGATCTTGTCAAACTATCACCGATCCATTGGTGTTTGACAAAGTTCGTAGCTTCTTAAAGTAAGAAGCTGCCCCTATCCGCTTGAATCACCTATATCTCATCACTGAATTCAAACTTTTCTTTTTAGACACTTCCACGCTCTTAGTCCTCGTATTGCCTCAAGGTTACATGATATTCTACTATCTGGTAAGACAATGAGGAGGAAGGAGGGGGGGAGGAAATGGAACACATATAATAACTACTTCATATATTCATAGCCTTCCGTGCTCAAGTCAAGGCCACCTCTGACGATTTGGACAGTAATGAAACTGATAACTTCAATGACCATCGAATACGTTTGGAACATTATATCTTTTTGATTTATTGGTTTTTGGAACAATCCGAAGAAGTAGCAAAAGCTGCTAATGCCGCATCAAACAGCAAATCAAAGGTAAGTAGTATATTTTACCAAAATATCAAATGTCATATCAATATTCTGTCTTAACATCTTCAATCATCTTTAGAAAAATAAAGGCCGGGTTTACGATCATCGCCCTGCGAACTGGACCGTACAGAAGAAGAAGACAAACGACGTCCTGGCGTGGCTTCTCGATCTGAAATTGGCGAAGTTATGGACGTTATCTCCCGACCGTGTTGTATTGATCAAGTAAGATAATCCCACTCCCACATGTTAAATATGACCATTTTACTGAGCTATCTCTTTTTTTTTTTTTTTTGTTAGTCTGTTTACGAAACCGTGCTACCAATTCTTCGAAAATCCTGCCAACCTCAAATCAACTGAACTCAAAGTATCCACCTTCAAAATCCTCAGTGTGTGCATCAAACGATATGATCATTTACCAGGTAAAATGGAGTATACGAACTGGCCTCAAGATGTATATACTGACTTGTTTTACATGGCTATTTATTCATCCTTTCTTTTTAAAAGCTGCACAGGCTGCTGTGATACAAAATCTACAATACTGGGAACATTGTGCTGAACCAATGGCGGAGTGGCTCCACTACCTAATTGACAAATTTGACCATGGACAACTGGCGGATGAACTACTGCGTGAAATCGGAAACCAAGAATTCAAGGATACCGCTGTAAAGGATGTGAAAGATACCGCCAATCCCAAGACCTTCTCCCTCTTTTTGCTGAAAATGACAGAACTGGCTCCAAGGGTGATCCTCAAGAATTTGGGTGTTTTATGCCAGCTGTTGGAAAGTGAAGTAAGTTCTTACCTGGATGATTGCGTTATGGTACATCAATACTAATCTTCAATATCATATTCTATTTTTTTTTCAAGTCTTATGCAATGCGGTTGACACTTATCGATATTATTGGCAAGTTGATTGTGGAATTGACAGAAAACGCTGAAGAATCACAGTCTCAAAAAGACCAGGTCAATGGCTTCTTTGATATCCTGGAAGAACGTATGTTGGATCCAATATCCTTTTGCCGTGTCAAGGTACTTCAAACTTATATTCGACTATTAGAGTAAGTGAAATCGTAAGGCAACCAATATGCTGCTAATATTTACAGAAAGACAATGATGATGTAACTTTTTTTTAAATTGGTAGTCTTCGTGTCAAATTCCCCAAACGGCGACAAACTCTATGTGCACTTGCGATTCGACATTTACAAGACAAAAGCAGCAGTGTTCGAAAATTTGTCGTGCGTGTGTTAACAAAGCTACTATCAACACATCCATATGATATGTATGGCGGTGAACTTGGTTTGGAAGAATGGCAGAACCGACTGAATACACTCAATGCGGAATTAGAGGTAAACATGTAAAAAAGGGAGTAGGATACAATTGACGAATGTGCACTCATTGCGGCCTTTATATATATATATATATATATATATATAGAACTCGCGTACTGAAGAAGATATCGTTGGTATGGGCTCTGGGATGATTATGAATCAACAACCAACTGAATCCAGCACAAACACAGCAACAACAGCACCAGCAGCGGAATCGCATCCTGATGATGAAATAGAGGACGTAGACATGGACGGCAATGATGGGGAAAACAAGAACCCGGAAGCAAAAACCGAAACTGACGATATGGATATCGACGATGAGAGCAACACTGCTAACGCACATAGTCTGCCACCAACAGCTGAAGACGATGACGACGATGTGCCAGTGGCCAAAATAACAACATCTGTACCACCACGCCCCATCAGAATTATTAGCGCAGAAAAAATGCAACAACTGACGCTCATGAAAACATTCCTTGCCGATGCCATCAAGTTCATTGAACAAATTCACAAAAGCATACCCATTGTTGGTCATCTATTGTCTTCAAAATCAAAACTGGAAGTGGTGGAATCAATGGACTTCTTTATGACTGCATACCTGTATAAAGTCGATTTGGCCAAAGTAAGTCATTGTGAATAGTAGTATTCATTTGATTGTGTACCAACTTGCTTTCTTTATATATATATATATATATATTTGTTACTAGGATGGGCTGAAAAAAAATGTTACATCTTATTTGGATCAAGGACACAAGTGACGAAGGAAAAGGGATCAAAATGAAACTGTTGGATTGCTACCGGGCTTTGTACATTGAAGCGGATGAAAATTTATCAAAACGACAAAACATCAATAATGTGGCCAAAAATCTGATTGAATTGACCTACCATACTACTTTAGCGGATTTGACGTCTCTGGAGCAAGTGCTGAGTACATTTATGGCAGATGGAGATATATCAAACCATGTGGTGGACAAGCTCTGGGATGTGTATGGTAAGTAATTCAAGTTCAAAGAGTGACTGGAAACGTGCATTGATCGGGCGAAGTATGTATCTAACATAAGCTTTTATTTTTTAAGGATTTTCACGTGGACAAATTTCAAAACAACAAAGACGTGGTGCAATCATTGTCCTTGGTATGTTGGCGAAGGCTGATACAGAGGTTGCGACTGAAAAAATAGATCTTATGCTCCGTATTGGCTTAGGGGCTGTGGGAAAGGTAAAGAATATTGTAGAAGAACAAACACTGTAGATACGACATTGAAAATATATTTTTTTCCTTTTACTTTTTATAGTCTGACTTGGTTATTGCAAAATATACCTGTGTTGCATTACAAAGGTTAGCTGGGACGAAATCTGATAAAGGTAAATTGAGATGATAAACAATATTGGATAGACAAAAGCCATATTTAATGTTTATTATTATTCTTATCATTTTTAGCACGTGGTGTCTATGAAGGGAAACGATTCCCAATGGCACATCCTATATTCACTAAGCTTAAAAATATGATAGAAAGCAATAGCACATCCATTGAATGGTTTGGTACCGCAGAACAAGCACTCAATGCTATCTATCTCTTGGGTGACCATCCTGATCTGTTATGTGAACGAATCATCAAAACCAAAACACAACAACTTTTCGCCGACAATGACAACCAGGGTGATGAAATTATGAATGACAAAGAAGACGAGCAAGTAAACGACAACGACGACACATCAATGGATATCGACCAAAGTGATCAAGCTTCTCAGCAAACAGGTGGGACATCAACACAAGATCGATCATCAACCCCACATCCTTTGAACAAAAGTCCTTTCGAGCTCAGTCAACTTGTATTTATTGTTGGCCATGTTGCTCTCAAACAAACTGTACATCTTGAAGTGCTAGAATCCATATGGAAAAGGAAAAAGGCTCCCACTGAAAGTAAGCACTATTCGAAACTAAAGGAGTAGCCATGGATAAAACGGGTGTCGCTAATATATATAATACCTTTTTTTAGATAGCAAGCCAAAGCCAGCCGAAGCAATGGATGATGAATTGGATCAAGTGGGCGGAACTGCGGAGGACGACATTGGCGATGCAATTATCCGGATTCGTGAACGAGAAATATTATTTAGTCCAAAATCATTACTTGCTCGCTTTGGCCCTATGTTGACTGAAATTTGCGCAAGAAACAAGGTTTACACTGTAAGAAAAGAAAAGGGGAAATAATAGTCAGACTACGGAACACAGATTGAATATTTACACTATTCATTTGGCCTATTCTTAGGATCGTACGTTACAAACAATGGCAACTTTATCTTTGAGCAAGTTTATGTGTGTCAGTTCCGACTTTTGTGAACGTCATTTGCAATTACTACTCACGATACTGGAGAAATCCAAAGATCCTACCATCCGAAGTAACATTGTGATCGCATTGGGTGATATGGCTGTATGCTTCAACACATTGATTGACGACAACATCACTTTCCTCTACAATCGATTAGCGGATAACGACAAACTGGTGAAAAAGAATGCAGTGATGGTCCTGACACATTTGATTTTGAACGGCATGGTAAAGGTAAAAGGGCAAATCAGTGAAATGGCCAAGTGCTTGGAAGACTCGGACCAGCGTATTGCCGATTTGGCCAAACTTTTCTTCACCGAACTGGCGAATAAGGACAATGCAATCTACAACAATTTGCCGGATATCATCAGCAACCTCACCGCACAAACAGCCGATCGTGTTGAAGAAGAGTCCTTCCATCGAATTATGAAATTCATCTTCTCGTTTGAATTTGTGGAAAAGGTAATAAATAACATGGACTATTTTCATATGTGCAAAAAAAAAAAAGGGGGCTTACATTTTCTCTTTCTTATACACAGGGCAAGCATGCTGAAAATGTCGTGGATAAACTCTGTCAGCGATTCCAAAATGCAGAAGAAGGGCGTGGCTGGCGGGATATTGCATTCTGTCTCTCTCTGCTTCCATACAAAACCGAAAAAAGCTACCGTAAACTTCTGGAGGGACTTCCCTATTACCAAGACAAGCTGAACGAAGAATCTGTCCACAAATACTTCTTAGAAATCATCGCCAAGGGTCGAACAGCAACTAAATTACAAAAGGTGGATCTGAAGTCTTTGATTGATGAATTGGAAGCAAAAGTGGAATCCTTTAGTGGTATTACAAAGGAAGACAAGAACAAGACTGCAAAACCCAAGAAAAAAGGTAAGTGTTACTATTATCACTGTTGGGCTACATCATCGTGGCCATTATCAATTATTGGAACACTGATCTCTTTTGTTTTATCACCTTATAGTTGTTTTACGTGCTATACGAAAAGACCATGGAAGCTCCCCCGCCCCATCTACCTCACAAACCTCATCAGCAACACAATTAGAGGATGATCTACAAGACGAATCTCAGGATACTGGTTAGCTATTTTATCTCTCTTTCCTTCAACCATCCCGCTCCTTAGTATAGATATTTTATATTTGTATATTCTACTATATTCATACCATTTATCAAGCAATAAAAAACAAATATTATCTAATTTCTCGTGCTTTCTTCCAGTTTCTATAATATTGGCGTTAATCATACTTTATTTTTATTATATAGTTTTTTTATTTAATGTTTTCTATACAATATGTAATGATGCATGCGGGAGCAGTTAGCAGTCAATGAGAAAGGGTGAGATTGTAGCGTAGTAAATTTAGGGCGTGACAGATTAGACAACAAATCATATGCTTTGGTAGATCCATGGGCAATGGGATATGATATTATAGGGGTAGACATTCTGGGTTAGGATTTGGGCTGATATTCATGATGATATAATAGTTAACGGTGACCGCTTGTCGAAAAGGGCAGAAATGATTTTTCACTGACGCTCATCTATATGATACTCTGTATTTAACGTCTCTCGTTGATAAAAAAAAAATCATATGACATGATATTCTGCTATTTTCTGTGTCTAGCCATCTCTCTTTTATATATGTATGTATCATAGTACATATCATCTTTCTTACCTAAGCTTCAAATTAGTCGGAAATGGCCTTTAACTGCTACAGAAAACCAAGAAAAAGGTTAGGTCCGCCCTTGTGATGGCAAGATTTTCCTTTGATGTCTTTCAATGTTTCAATAGGGGTTTACACTACAGCTACTGAGGCATTAACTTGACTTACCCCTTTTTGCCATATTTAGCTTTTTTTTTTTGCTATTTATTGAATCTGTCACCTGTAGTTTGCGGCCCGGCGGCTGGGGTCACAGGCTCCGTTAATTCGGAGATTGGAGTTGTTTTTTTTATATCTATTTGGTCTTTTTAAGGGCTTTTTAATTTCTTTCTTTTTCTTTCTTATATATCTTTATTATTTATAACTGTATTGTTATGACGTTGCCTACAATACATTTACTATCGACTGATCAATATCCTTCCCTTATAGAACAACTTGCTCGGTATCATCAACCGAGTTCCTCCCAGATGCTTGGCTGGTTCCTTCAAACTGGACACTCGTCGATTGATACTTTAGGCCGTGCCAAAGTCTATTCTACACATCCCGATCCTACTTTTTTACCTACTGATGAACCTGTTGTTATCATGATCAACTCCTTCCATCGACTACAAGTTTATGTCAGCACAGAACCATTGCTAGATAACTGCGGATCTATTAGTGATACCATGAAAAAACATGCTGTGGACCGTGACTGGGCCAGTGAAAAGGTGCCTCGTTATTGTGATGGAAACGACTCCATCCAATCGTTGTATAAGCGTTCTGTCGAAGTATTGGAATCTGCTTTACTCCAATTGACCAATGAATGGCCCGACAATGGTAATAAAAAAAAATGCGTAGCTTGGGAGAGAATGGTGAGGTAGGACAATTGCGGCTCATGTACTACTCTTGTCTTTTTCGATTAGAAATTCTTCTTCACGGTATCTCTATTATGTGGCAGCCACTATTGAATGTATTATATGATGTCGTCAGTTACAACCCATGTCACTTGTTTTGTAAACCGGCAGAAATCGTGGAAACTGGTTTGGGAAGTCCTTATACCATCTCAAAAATTGACCCTGACGATCTGAAAATTGTAAGTGGAACATGGATGGGGGAAGGATGATCGACGTATACTTTAAATGAAAGGTACGAACTTCACTTGTTTTTTATTTGATATAGGTGGTTGAGAAAAACAAAATTTTGTACGATTCAGAATATGTGAAGGATTGTTTTCGCATCTCTACTGCTATGCGATATAACGGCGAACTGGTTGCCTGGGGATATACACACCGTGATAGTAAGTACACATGAAAAAAAAAAAAATTGAAACAATGATTGATGCTTATTTTTGCACTGTTTGTGTATGATTGTCTGCATAGTAACTATTGGTGGTTTACATGTTCTACCCGAATATCGACGACGAAATTTGGCAAGTGTCGTGGTACGTGACCTTTGCAATAAACAAGCCCAGTTTTTACTTGACGTTGGACCTCATGCCGATACGGTGAAATATTACGTGCAAGGTTTTGTGGAACTTTCCAATGTTGGCAGTGCATCGTTGTTTGAACGTCTTGGTTTTGAAAAATCTGGCCTCGGTACGGCGTGGACCGTGATAGTACCTAGAAAACAGGCTTAGTTTAGTGTAGTTTTAGTTTAACTGAAATTATTTATTTGAGTCGCGTCGCCTTCGACATTAGATTTCACTGTTTTAATAAATGATTTGTATTGACTCTTTCCAAATATTGTCACTTCAGTTAGTAGTATGGCTATTAGAAATAAAGTACGTATGCTAGGTATTTTGCTATTGATTTTGTCAAGTTTGATCTTTAAGCAGAACCCAACGCAGTAGGTATCCACTAGAAAAATATCAACGCGAAAACAAAATTGGATGGTTATTGTGAGTTAATATTGCTATCCTGATATTTATATTCATGCTATATACAGCAAGACAGCGAACTTAAAAAATCTTCCGTTATCGAAATAAATCACGGAAATAATCAGAACTGCTGGCCAACAAAGGACCATAGAAAATATTTCAGCCCCGCCCACGTGAATTTTTATTTACTACCAATTTTTTTTTTACCGCCCGCTTCTTTCTTTCTTTTCATTTTTCTTTTCTTTCTTTTTACTTCATCAATGTAACCTTTTTGGGGTTATGGTGATCTTATGTTAGTGTCAGGACTAGTTTAGAACGGTTTTCAGAATAGGGATTACAAAATGCATGGAGTAACCCTTTGATTTTGGATTCAGGATTTCGACCTACCATTAGCCGACTTTTTGGAGCCTTCATTAACTTAGTTTCGTCTTAGTTTATTCATGGTTTTTATCTACATCTGAATAAAATATGTCCTTATTTCAATAAAAAATGTGCCAATAGTATCTTGCATGCCTTGTACAATAGATCCCTTGTTACCAATACTTTTTTAGATTAGTATTGACAATTGTTATGCTTCAATAAAAAATATCCCCCTTTAGTCTTTCTTCTATCTTGTCTGCCTTATACTGTTTATTAGAATACTTTTTATACTCGTACCTTTATATTAGTGTTGATCATTATTAAGGAATCCTGGTAATCTCCTTCAAACTACTTCCAAAAGATCCTTTGTAATGTGGTTTTAATCTCGCTGACGTGGTTTACATTTGGGGGGGGTATTTCCTTGGGAAAATTTATTGTTGTTACGTGTTTTCTGACACTCAGGGCTCCCCAGACGGCGGTGTTGGGGAAAAATGGAAATTGTTGATTTATGTTGTTATATTTGTGACGAAGAGTAAAACTTGTTCGGCATTATACTACATATGGTTGGTTTTGAGAGGGTTGCGTTTATGTACAAGAAATATGTTTGCTTTTTCATTATCTTCCGTTTAAAAAACATTAGAGGCTGATCATGTTGCTGATTGGAGCGTATTGGTCTTATTCTTGCACAAAATATACTGTCGACACTGCAAAATGACTCTATACATCTTCTAGAATCTATTGAGCACCAATTCAGCACTTGAAATGGTCATTGAAATATCGAATTCCCTTGTTTGCGTTTAGCCCTCTACCACTCCGCATAACATACAAATTTCCCAGCTCTGTGGACTCAAAATGAAAAAGAGTGATCCACCCAAGCTTGTTTTCAGCCTCAACCAGCCATCTTCCCCTCCGCGACCATAATGAATGATGCTTAGGTAGGTCCAAAAAAAATATCGATGTTGCAGAATCAACAATCAATTTTCCCAGAAAAATATTGTTATTCCTGGGTTTATAGTTAGCGTGGATCCTTATTGTTCCTACACTCATTTTTATTCAATATAAGAATGGTTTTATTCAATAAAAATTATAAATATATGTTAATGACCCAATCAACGATTATCACGGTAAAATGGCCTAGTGTACCCCTTTAATGCTTTCCGAAAAATTTAGTCTCAATTTTAAAGGGGCGCATTTTTTTTTTTTTTTTGATTAGTGTATTTCACTTGGTTTTATTCATTCGATTTATTTCATTATTACATGACTCCGGATTCTGAGCACAGGATTGAAGAAAGTGACACTCATTTCGAAAGAAACAGAACGGGCGGAAGCAGCTATAGCAACAATATGAAAACTGCTGAATTACAAAAGAGCTTCAAGCGTTTCCAACGGAGCTATCTGATGGTTTATCTAACAGTGATGGGTAAGATAAAGCATCTATTTTTAAAGCTATTCAACTCACTATTTTTTTGTTTTCATCTTCTTCTTATCATTTGCTAGGTGCTGACTGGCTTCAGGGACCCTATTTATATACACTCTACACGACTTATGGATTGGTATTTGAACAGATTGCGTTGCTCTTCCTTACGGGATTCCTTAGTGGTGCTTTCGCTGGAACAGTCTTGGGAAGCTGGGCTGATCTATGGTAATAGTATTATACGTGCTATATATATATATAATAAAATCTCACTAGGCGCGATAATTGTCTAACATTTCATTGTATTTATCCTTTAGGGGGCGACGAAGAGTTTGTCTTCTCTTTTGTGCTACGACAATCGTTGCGCTGTGCTTACGATTGATAAGCATCTTTCCCGTGCTGGTCATATCGCATGTGTTTTCAGGGACCTCAACAGCTTTGATGTACAGTGTATTCGAATCTTGGTACGTCTCAGAACACACTTCGAAAGGATATCCATCGGATTGGCGCTCGCGGACTTTTGCGGCTAGTACGTTTTTGAATGGGTTAGTTGCTATCATTGCCGGGCTGATCGCTAATCAACTAGTCAATTTTTGGGGTGTCCGTGCTCCCTACGTATTTGCAATATTTTTGCTTGGTGCGGCTGGATTAATGATATTGATTTCCTGGACTGAAAATTATGGCGAACCTCAAGGAAACGTAAATGATCCAATGGAAAGTATCTTGATGATTTTTGCCTAAACCTTTTTTTTTTCCTTCTAGCACGACGCCAAGATAGTATATGTGTTGAAACAAGGTTGCCAAGTACTTTTTAGCAGTAAGGATCAAAAACAAATAAATATTGACCATATTATACAGAGAAATAACTTCCTTATTTGGTTTCCTTGTTAGATTCGAATATCATTATCCTTGGTGCTGCCCAAACATTCTTTGAATGTTCGATGTATATCTTTGTCCTCGTTTATACTCCTGCTCTTGAAAGTGCAGCTTTGACTTATTTTGGTAAATGAACAATGATACGGATTAAACAGAAACAGAGAATATACTCACTGGAATCCCCTCTCTTTTCTCTTTATTTTTCTGTCATCTTATTTTATAGGTGACAACGATCGACAAAAGCTACCTCTAGGCTATCTGTTTTCCACAATGATGTTTGCTGTAATGTGTGGCTCTTTGACCTTCCAAGGAATTGATCGCCAGGCAACCATCGCAAATCCTCTCCGTATTATTCGTGCCATGCGACAGGATCGGTTGTTGGTAATTTCCCTTGCGGTTGCTTGTGCCGCTTTTTGTTGTATGACGTATTGGGTGTCCTCTGTAAGTAAATTAATAGCTGTAACATGAAAATAGGATATTGTTAATACCGATATTCACTCTGTTTTCTCTGCTTTTACTAGATGATTATACTTGGATTGGCCTATCATGCTTTTGAATTTACTACTGGCCTCTATTATCCGTCCATTTCTTCCTTGAAGGCAGAAGAAATCCCTGAAGAATCAAGGGCTGCCGTCATGGCTTTACTGAGGATACCTATGAACGTATCCATTGCTATTATATTTTGGAATGTAAGTAACAATTATTATGCACAATTAATATTTGAAAGTGAAAATGCGTTTTCTGATCAACTTCAATTGTTTTAGGTGGATACTGTTGGCACATCAATGCTATTTGGACTATGTGGGGGCATGTCTTTTCTCGGTGCAATCTTGGTGGCTACTCAATACAAAAAGTAGCTGTAGATTAGAATTATTTATTACTATATGTTATTGTTTTTATTTGTCCTCCGTATATCATCCCCTCAGTAGACTGCACTTCTTCTCTTTCTATTATCTGCTCGAATTATAACACCATATCACACTCAAAATAAAAAACCACACCAAATCCACATGCTTAATGATGCCCCATTGAGCTGCTAGTGATCTTGGATTAGGCTTAGCCTTTGAACAGGGACCTTTTATAAAATAAATACAATACAAATATGCATGGGATATCTTTTATATTGGATTTGTGCCACGGCAGCACCATTAGATTATTCTTTATCATAGAATAGTGTTATGGGAGCACCATTTTCGTAGTGATAGTTGATTTTTTACTTTATATTATCTATATCGGAATAAATTATGTCTTGCATCATTATTACTGATCTCACTCATGCATTCAGTTGTCATCTCGAATGATTTCTATGAGTTTAGAGAACGTCTTGTGTGGGTGTTTGGGCAAGAAAAAAAAATAGGTTAGGTATTAAGGCGACATCATGCAGTTATTCGGAACATGAATAGGGCCTCATTCGATATGAAGCGACCTACTAGAGCCAATTTATCGATAGATCTGCCGGGGTAAAAGTGGTTCTACAGGTGAGCTAGAACAGAACACTCGAAAAACAGCTAAAAAAAAAAAAAAAAACGGCTTCGCTCACTATTTGAAGAGTAAGAGGATGGTTGGTACGAAGGATATATTTTATTGACATATATAGGATCAATACTAAAATTAAAGACATGAAATTCGCTGTAACATAAGGTTTAATGGAAGGATGTAGTGGAGGAATAGGATGGGTAACTAGTGTGATATTTGGAGGAAGTTCAACACTAAGCTATGGGGGAGTTGTAATATGGACGAGGAATACTAAAGGACCATCTGTTATTGAGGCACAACATCGATCAACACTAATCAAAAGATGTGATAATAGTAAAGTTACATCTATTCTACAAGACATGAGAAATACTAATGGGACATTTTTTATTGAAGCAACTAAAAAGAGACATGTTTTATTTAGATATAGATACAGACTATGGACAAACTAATACCAATCATGTTACTGAAGACTTCAAAAAGACAACTATTGATGGTTCCAGATCCTGAAACCAAAATGAAAGGGTTTCCCCATGCATCTTGTAATCCCTGATCTGAAAACCCTTCTAAACTAGTCCTGACACTAATCTAAGATCACCATTACCTCAAAGAAGTTGAATGATGAAAGAAAGGAAAAGAAGAAGAAGAAAAAAAAACTGGCAGCAAAGAAAAAAAGAGCGGAGTAAATAAATAAAATTCATGTGGGCGCGCTTTGAAATGTTCGGTGTGGCGTCGCCTACTCTTTCAGGACGATCCAAACATCATCAGCAGATGGGGGTCTGTTTTTTGTACTGTCGTAAACATCACCGTGTCGACTTTCGCTGCAGCAACCACCGTCATTCACCATCAGCAGAATGGATGTTCTCTTCTCAGACACGTCATCTACTTTCACCTATTATAACCCTTGCCCCATTACTCCACCCTACCTAATACTGTTTAGTAGTTTTCTTTGCTCTATGACGCCACGAAAAAATTCAAGTATAAATGACGATGAAAAAAATACGCTACTGCTGCCCAGAGCCTATATAAATGAAGTTCGTTAACTAAGATTACGTACTCACTTCACGCAATTCGCCTTTCTTTCTTCGACTTGTTTCGAGAGCGGACATTTACAATATGGGCTTAAAACGAAAATAAATTCCCACGGGCCTAACATCGAATGAATGGTCGTCTGGCCGCTGTTGCACACACATCTTCATCGTATTTCTATTTATAAACACCCAAAATAAAAAAGTCAAAAAGCATAGTCAAGATATATAGTACTAACGATATTTTATTGAGAATTTTGGATGTTGCAAGGACAGAAAACTGCTATATATATTAATTACATGGGGGACGATAATAAACTAAATAATAATAATAAAAAAAAAAAAAAAAAAAAAAAACTATAGCTGTACAAGGGGACATGTTAAAAAAGGATGTATCGTGTATGTGATAATGGAAATGACTAATTTTTTGAAAGATCAATGTATATATATATAAAAGATAAAAGTATAGGAGATAGATGATGCATATTTTTGTCTAGTATGAGATGCTATAGGTAATGAGATGGGGAGAAGCGAAAAAACGATCATGCCAAAAAAAGTTGATGTACTAAAACATCAGAGTGCAAGTCAGCTAATTTACAATCCTCTACATCAGGTGTCCAATCCATGTCTTGCGCAGCAAAGATATCGGTAGGGAGACGTGTGGAAGGTGTTGCAAAACCATTGGATGATGTTGTAGTCTTGGTGTCAAACATATACATGTCGGACATATGAGCAGTAATTCCATGATGTTGATGATGATGATGGTCGTCGGGCATGACAAGTAATGGATCAGCAAAAATATCATCCGAGAGTGGACCAAAGGTAGAGTAACGATGAGCTGGAGAGTTGTGGGAGGAGCTTCCAACACTGAGGTGGCAGCTGGCATCGTCCATCAGATCAGATAAAGAGGTCAAAGTGGCGGATAATGATTGGGGCGAAGGAGATGCCATTGGATCCATGATCGATTCAAAGTATTCATCACCCAGCATTGGTGGCAAAGGTGGTGGCGGCGCTGTGACATTGTTCGGTCCAAAATCGCTCATGTCTGTGGTTAGCATGGGCATCAATGGTGGATCATCAAATGTAGATAGTTCGCCTATCGTTGTTGTTGTTTCAGGTGGAGGTGAGAAGCAATCGCGAAAGTCTAATGAATCCGTTGTGCCGGTATAAATTGTATCGTTATCGTCATCTTGTGATTCCTTCTTGCAAACATAGCGTACGTTGTTGTTTGTGCAGTTGAGTGCTCCATTCTTTGCTGCCAATTGTTCCTGTTGTTCGTGATGGGCTGCCAGCGCTTCTGTTGTCAATGGAGTTGGTTTATTTTCTAATTGCGTATGATACTTCGCTAATTTTGAGGACCGTCGGGGTACAAGATCAGGAACGAATTTGGTGCGGTACATGTCAAGGACGCGTTGAAGGAGATTTTTCTTGTTGGTCAAATGCTTTGGGTTGAGCCAAACCTGGTGAATCAAAAAAAAGGGGGGATCAGTAAAAAGAACAACAATAACAATAAAATCAGCCAACGCAAATCACATTCCATATATATAAAAATAACCTTACCAGTTTCCATCCTATTTCGTTACATCTTGCTTCTTCCTGTCGTCGTTGAGTAAGGTTTTGAGAAGTCGATATCAGTGCACGAGGATAGACGCAATTGGTTCTCCGAAACGTTTCGTCAATGATATTTAAATCCACAGAATCGATGTTGATACGAAGACGACACTTGACTCCACGATCATCAATAATCATTGTTTTCGGAATGTTCTTCGACTTTCCATGGGAAGGGTATATATTGGGTATTTTTCCGCATGCTGCTACCTGTGCTGCCGATGATGACGATGATGTTAGTGTTATTGGTGGTGGAGGTGGGTTCCCGGTGTTGTCCATGACCGCTGATGATGATGGTGATGAAGTTGGTGCCGACCCACAAGCAGTTTTTGGTGATTTGCAGGGGATGGTGCCATCGATATTATCTTCAAATGCTGGTGATTGCTTTCGTTTTCGCAAGGTACCTTTCAAAAGCTTTTCCTGCCGAGCCACCCTACGAGATCTCATACTTGGATATCGGTTTCGATAAGAATCCACTGCTCTTTGGATTAAGCCACGTTTTCCTGCAATTTCGTCCATATTCAAATGCGCCAACTTCCACCCCAGAGTATTACATTCGGTTTCATATGACCACCGGTTTCCTTGATATGATTCCTTTGGTAAATTCGCCCTTGGGTAAACCTATAAACAGTACATGCATCAAAAATACATCAGATAAATAAACAATGGCATGTAACCCATACTCCCTTCCCCCCTTTTTTTTTTCTTTTTGGTCAACTTACACAATTATCAATTTTAAACTGCTCCTCCAAAGAATCGATTTCCACAGTTTCTAAATCAGTCCGAATACGATATTGTCTGACAACACGATGGTGAGAATAGACAAAGCTAACCCACTCGACACCATCCTCCATGACGGTCAGAGGTTCTACGGAGGTCGGCTTATTGGTAGTTGAGTCTTTCATGGAAGAACAGGAAGAAGTCGGAGGGGAAGCTGGAGGAGTTGTAATAGCGGATGCGGGGATCGGTGGCTTGGAGAGGGTCGTGGTCGTAGCGGTGTTTGGAGTCGCGCTAGTGGTGGAACATTGAGCCGTCGAGGAGTTCCCAAAAAGAGAGGCAGAAGCAGCAGGAGATGTAGAAGTAGAGGAGATACTGTTCTTGTTGGATTGCTTGTTGCAAGTAGTGGTCAAAGCTTTTGCCATTTGCTTCGCGACCATGCTCCAATCATAAGAAGGAATTGTACTACCACCTATTGTTGGGTTATACAAAAAAAGAAAGGATTTTTAGATGAGCTTCTCGTTCCATACTATTTTGGGGTGTCAAAAAAAAAGCGTGTTCTTCAAAGCAATAAACTTACCTTGTTGTTCATTCAATAATAAGGCGTCCCGTTTACTCTTGATTTTCGCTAAAGCCATTTCGATAATTTTTATTTGTTCCAGAGTCATCGTTGGTTGCAAAAGGTCGGTAAGAGAGAATTCGTGTTCATTGTCGGAAGTAGGTGGAGAAGGAATATTGTCCACCGGTTGTTTTTCCTGCAAACGTTGTTCCTGTACAGACATAATTCTTCTTAAACAACGTCAAATGAATATAACAAAGTAAAAGAAGGAGAAGAACTTTGATGATGAATGAACCCGCACGGTAAGCAATAAAAAAGCGAAGAGAGAAAGAAAGAAAGAAAGAAAGAAAGTAGAAAAAAAAAGAGTGCAAGAAAAATTGGAGTCAAGCGGAAAAAATTTTAAAAGCCAGTCAAAAAAATCGTTCTTTTTTTTTCGCTATTTGATGCTTTAACCTTACTACAAGTGCGGAGAAATACTTTTTCGGTTGACTGATGTCTATAATTGTAAATCCGTTTGTCATGATCATCTTTGGGCGGTTGAATTACAAAAACAGTTGAAAATTATAGATCACAAAGCTTTACTTGTAATCAGCTAATTTTCCAATTAAAAAAGAAAGCATGACTATTTATTGGACTATTTCATACTATTACTTAGTACCTGAAAACGAAAATACCTTCAATTTGTTTGCTGTTTGACTGTTTGTTTGTTTGTTTGTTTGAACAAGAGATATAAGTTGACGTGTCGGCATTTGAATACCCAATTATTCCTTCTCATATGATTTGGTAAAGACCTCCCGGAGAAAGCTGGTGCAAGTACTTCCGAGATGATTTACTTTTTTCTTTCTTTTCGAAGTAAGTTTTAGTTACTTGGAGTTTTTAAGTTTGTTATTGTTTATAATAGTATCACTATCATTACTCTGACGTTCACTCATTCCTCTCTCAGTCAATAGTGTACTTCTTTTATTTTCTTCCAAAGAAACCGAGGATCTCCGAAATAGTTTAAACGGGTGCCTACTAATTTAAACAACGAGATCTTAATAGTTTAACCTGGTGAAGGATCCTAGCTAAAAAAGGTCAGTCCTTTGACAAAAAAAGTGTATGATCGGTAAAATATATAAGATCGCTTTATGATCGCTATCCCATCCAGATAAAAATAAAAAATCCAGCTACGGGTTCACAATAACTTTGTCACATGATTATATGATCGATGTCAACTTTATGCAATTTGACTTGGTAAAGCATTGATAATTATTTAGCAGTTGATGCGTTTTACAAATGATCAAGGGCAAACTTTGATATCGCTACTGCACCAGCATCGTTGAATTGAATGTCCGATCACCGCTTTGTTTTTTTTTTTGTCATGTCAAACTTTTTTTTTATTTTTTTGTATTGATCTTTCTTTTCTTCATGAATTTTGCATTGCACAAAAAGCGAAAAAAATTAAAACCAACATGCCACATTCTTACCATTACTCAAATACGAAAACTGGGAAAACTTCTGGAACTTCCATCCTTAGCCAGCGCCATGGAGTCATTCATGGTACGATCAGAAAAACAACAACATAGAGAGCAATAGATCTAACTTATTCTTCACGTTCATTCAACAGGACCCTTCGAATTTATTCTCGTTCGGCAAAGCGAAACTTGCAGTTATTCATCAATATCTATTGGATAATAACCTTACTCAAGTCAAACAACCTCCTATACGATCAAGGCAACAAGATCACGGGCGACTTTTGATAGATCTCATATACCCGGGGTATCCTATCGGAACAGCAAAGGAACAGGCATGTCGAAAAGATAGGGAAAGGTAAATACAACAGACATGATAAAAAATAGTCAAATGACTCAACTGTATCTACTTTTTCACATAGTCGACCTACATTTAGTAAAAAAGGTGCCATTTATTTTGCTTACGATCAGTTACCTACTAAGGACTCTTTTGAACGATGGGAAGAATTATTACGATTGGAAACACCATCAGTATTGGGAGCAACACCAGAATTACCACCATCTTCACCTTCACTTTCAACAATACCATCAACATATCGTTACACCATCAATATGCAAAAATTGGAACGGAACTCAGCAGGATCAAACAATCAAAACATTCGTCTTCACATGTATATTTGGATGTCACCAAGGTACCCTCTCTTGCCTCATTTGACATCCTTGAAATTTGATGGCGTTGAATCATGGTGTGAAAAAGATCAGGTAAAAATCTAGGAAATGAAATGATTTGGCTTATCCAGCAAAATATTAAAAACCTTACTTAAATAGGAAATCGTTGCCAATCGCTTCAAATATATTGATATTACCGACAAATTCAACTGGGACTTGGTGAAAACTCAAGATGAAGAAACTGTTGAAATGGAATTCGAACTAGATGACTCATTGGTATCCTCAACTGTCAAATATGTCACAATATGCAGTGTTTGGGAAAAATCCAGTATCGAGGTAACCAAAATATTCAATGATAAAAACGTCGCTTCTATATATATAAATATTGACTTCCACAACTACTCTTCCTTTTCCTTTTAGCTTGTTTGTCAACTTTACACCAAAACAGCGGCAAATTACATATCATCTGCCATGGCAATGAAAAAGGATATTGACCAAACCCAAAGTGATGCAATACGGTTCCTGGATCAATGTCGACCGAAAGATCGTTGGTGTCTGGAGAAAACGGAAACCTTATTTTTGGACTGTGGTCGAACTTTTTATCGAAGCAAAGGTATAAAATTGAAATGATGTAGATATATCATTTGAATTGGAAAATTGACTCATTTGGCTCCTCCTATTTTTTCTTTTCTTTACAGGATCAGCAAATGAAGAAGATGATGATACTGATGACGAACTGACCATGGGCAACGAATACATATCACTGATGGACCCAATCCTGCTTACCAAGGTCAACCACCCAGCCCGAGGAATATTTTGCCGCCACGCTACGTGTTTTGACGCCAAATGTTTTTTTCAATGTTACATACCACAACAACTATGGACCTGTCCAATATGTCATATCCAAATTCGAGGAATTCAGGTAACAAATGATAAAAGGAAGAGAGGAATTATTTGGGGCTTGTAGCTCATTCTTCTCTTTGCAGGACCTTTATATAGACTACGACTTGAAGCTAGCTATTACGACATACCCAGAACAAAATCGATTCATTCTCTCGAACGATGGAACCTACCAAACCGAAAGTCAATACCAGCAACCAATCGATCAACCACCCCTACCATCACATCGACCGCTCTCACCGTTGATATTAAAACAACAACCATCTTTATCGCCCACACCACCATCGCCACTCTTACTTTCATGCGACAAACGTGATCATGCTGAATTTGAGGATGATCTGGATACTTCGAACTGCGACTCAAAGATAGAACAATCAGGAAAACGAGTCAAGATTGACCTTCTTGATGATGAACCGGTCATTAGTTTGGAATAGATTACATATTTATTGCTCCTCTTTTTTGTTTTACATCATTATTTACAAAATAAACTGTTTATTTTTGTGCTTTTTTTTTATTTGCTTATTTGTATCCTTTGAAATAGTGTTTTATGTCTCTGCTTTGATTTGGTTTGATAAGTATTTGTGCTTAATAAGGATTGAAGACGCGTGAGTAAAAAAGCTAGCAAAATGTAACCTTGATTTTTGTTATGGATTGAAAGTGCTTTTCCTCCCACTTTTTGCTATGTGCCATCATCACGAAAAAGAAGAATATCCCGCAAGTAGTCGTATAGACCCACCATCTTATGTTGTACCAGTGCATAATGTAAGAAGCAGTACCCCACTCTTGGTAATGCATCAGCGGGATTTGAAAAACCATCTTCTTAAAAATCAATTCTTTTTTATCTTTTCTATCAAGGCTTTGAAACATCTAGGTCTCGAATGTAGTTTTGATGAAGCCGATTCTATCATTAAACACGCTATTGACTCTGCCGATTCTGAACTCAGAAACATCAGCCTTGACGTAAGTTGATGAACTGTCTTCACTTCATAGTAGCAAAACTCACCTTGGAACTTGTATCCCCCATCCTCTGTCTTTGTAGTTACATGCTCATCCTGAGACGGGCATGAAGGAATATCATGCTCACGACATACTGACAAACTATTTGGATCAAAAAGGATTCAAGGTGACTCGCCATGCTTATCAAATGCCTACAGCTTTTATTGCGGAATTCAGCCAAGGGGAAGGAAGACGGGTTGGCTTTTGCTCAGAGGTAAAGGATACAGTAGAAGTAGATGATGGTACGGGGAGACCGGCAAAAACACACACTCAAAGCGGGTTTTTCTATTACATATACACATAGTATGATGCACTCCCCTCTATTGGACACGGATGTGGCCACAACCTTATTGCTATTTGTGGACTGGCGGGTGCCATTGGATTGAAAGCATTACTAGAACAGGGCAAGGTACAAGGGAAGGTAGTGCTCTTTGGTACTCCTGCGGAAGAAGTCTTTATTGGGAAAATTGATATGGTCCATCAACGTGCCTTTCAAGATAATGTGGATGCCTGCTTGATGATTCACCCCTCGTAAGTGAGCACCGTAGATAGTCGGTTCAATGTTGTAAGACGACCAGAATAGCTTATGTGTTATATAATTTATTTATATATATCATTTCCTTTCTTTAATGCTTTAGACCTTATGATTCTCAATATGTGCATATGATTGCTTCTCAAGATATTGTGGTGGAATTTTTTGGAAAACCTTCCCATGCATCAGGTTCCCCTTGGAATGGGATCAATGCATTGGATGCCATTGTTCAAGCTTATAATAACATCAGTATGCTGCGCCAACAACTGCTTCCAACGGACAGGTAAAGTGGGGAAAATATGGATGACTTCACTTCAACACTAAACCATGCTGCGACATTCGTTATATTTATAGGGTTCATGGTATTATCACAACTGGAGGCTCAGCTGTAAGTCGAAATGATGATGGAGCTACATATGGGATCTAACATTAATTGCATTGAAACAAATATACATAGCCCAACATTATTCCTGACTATACATCTGGTTGGTTTTATGTCCGAACACACAAGTACCGTGAAATCCATCGAGTGAAAGCCAAAGTGGAGAAATGTTTTGATGCGGCTGCAAAGGCAACAGGATGTCAGGTCAAATACAAATGGACGGAACGTGGTGTATGCCGGGACGTGGTGCAAAATACGGTCATGGCTGATACTTATGCCTACTATATGGAACAAACGGGTGTGAAATTTCCGGATCGATCTGAACAAGAAGCGGCTCCCAGTGGCTCGACAGACATGGTATGAAAAGAAATGGAGCATTGTTTTTATTTGGGGGGGGGAGAAGGTCAAATGAATGATGTTTTAATTATATATATATATATATTTTTTTACCCCTCCGTCATATATTATAGGGAAATGTTAGCTACGTGGTACCATCCATTCATCCACGATTTGCCATCCCGACTGATGCATCAACTCACTCAAAAGGCTTTGCAGATTCAGCGAAAACGGAACAAGCGCATAAACATGCAATGGTGGCAGCAAAAGCAATGACAATGACGGCGGCCAAAGTGTTACTTAGTGATAGTTTTTATCAAGCTGTGGAATTAGATTTTGAGAATAATGTCTCTGATGTTGAATGACGATAAATCCCGTTCCCATTTTTGATTTATTTTAGCTATTTTTATCTTTTTTATTTGTCATACATGCCGCAGTTAGTGGAAATAAATAAATAGTCAATGATTTATGTCTTCTTTTTTTGTTTTGTTTTGTGTGTGTGTGTGTGTGCCTATTTGTCCATGGGTTGTTACGATTGGTTACAGGATAGGGATGAATTTCCAAGTCTAACTTGCGATCAAGACTGGGATGATTGTGAAGTAGATGACCAAGATGATGATGATACAGGATTAACGTTATTGGATGTTAGTGGCGATTATAACGACGAATGGCAAATAGTTACCCGACACACCACCTATGCGGACATCGTGAAAAAGGTCGCTCGGACTAACGGCCCCTTCCAAAATAGGAAACCTACCACTGTACCTGCTAAACTAAAACACAAGACTATAAACCAGCCTTTCTTCAACAAGAAGGATATCGTGGATGATGATGACGATGATGCTATTGCTGGATCCGAACTTCATGTGCTTCGAAAATCAAGATCACGACGACGGTTCAAGGGCGACGCATGGATATATCAACAACGGGTGACCACCATAACAAGACTAGGGTATGGCTCTTCCATTCAAGGTGTGGTTTATTATTCTACAGATGAACATATACCTGCATTTGATGGTCCTGTTGATCGTTTGACGTTTCTTCATTTTTGGCGATATATCTGTAAAGAAGACCCTGAACCAGAAGTGGATCGACTTCGAAAAGACTTGGTGAAATCTTTGGCTGTATTAACTGCTTGATTGTAGATATTCCGTTTTTTTTTTTTTTTTTGTTAAAAAAACAACAACAAAATACCAATAAAATACCTCCCTTTCTTTTTATACCATGTATAAATAAACGCTCTGGCGCTCCGTTGTCAGATGTTTTTTTTTTTCATTGAAGTGTGGGTTTTGATGCGATGAGATTATAGGCCTTCGCCATTTTGCACTAAGGTGGGTAGCCGCCAGGAGAGTGGGAAAAAAAAAATGACTGGATATTCGCACTCCGCCCACCATAAATTTAATTTGTCTCTTGCCTGCGTTCTTCTCTCTTTCTTTTTTTTTTTTCTGATCAACTTCAATTGTGGATTTGTGATCTTGTTGGATTAGTGGTTAGAACTTGAATCAGGGGCATTTTACAAGATGCAATGAAAACACCATGGGGAAATCCTTTCATTTTGGATTCGAGATTTCAGACCTCTATTAGATAAGCCTTCATTTTAGAGAAGTGCCATTAGCTTAGCTCACTGTTAGTTGTCATAGTTTATATTGTATATATATAAGAATTAAACATGTCTTGTCTTTTTACTATTAACCTCTCTCATGCGTTTATTTGTCTTGTTTAATGGGCATGGTACATGTGCTTGTAAAATTCGGTGTGTGTATTTATGCGTAAAAAAAAAAGCATGTGTTTGTGTGAAAAAAAAGGTCACTACAGAATATCTGTTGTATGTCTCCTCTGGATTCGCACTTTGCTGTGTTATATAGGGTAGTAATGATGGGGTTAAATATTTGGATATGATATCCCAAAGCCGGAAAACTGATTAGCATTGACTGTGAGAGGATAGATCACGATCCTTTTTTTTTCTTCCACTCCAGAGCTCCACCAAGCTTTTCGAAATTGCGGGGGGGGTTGTTATTTGTGTGCGTGTGTCCCTTTGTCAAATTTCAATTGCAAATCAACGCTCAGCGCAGATAATGATATGTGATTATTGATTATCTTTTTTTTTTTGTTATTTTCGTCCGAAATTTGCGCTTCCCGAAAAGAGAAAGAACAGGCCCACCTATAATGACTTAACAGTGAGACAAATGAATTTCTGGATGATGTTCTCACATACAGAACCGATTTCATTTCAAAGTTTCTGCCATCGTAGATATATGATTTGACATTTTTATCATTGGTACTTGAAAAGGGAAAATATCGTTCAAAATAACGTCATAAGTGAGACTACTAGCGTTTTCTTTTTCGTTTTTCCGCCATTATTTTACAGGTACCAGTGTCATATGTTATCCTCACCACTGACTTTTCTTTTTTGATAGATCGCAGCTCCATTGACTCAAACAAAAAAAAATAATAATAGTCAGTCGGTAGTTTAATTTAGTACAACCAAGATGCCTTTTTTTTTTTACGTAATTGTACATATGGGTATATTTTCAAGGAGGACGAATCTTTATTGAGTGATAACAGAGGGAAATATGCTTATCGCTGATACTGTCACAATGCAATCGTTACCGATCTTTCATTTTTGCTACGTAGCTTTTGAATGACTCGACGCCAAAAAAAAAAAAGAATTATGTATACATCTAGGTATTAATTTGCCACTAAACAGTAGATCCGTCGCCTAGGTGAAAATCATAAATTCATAAAAAACGTATATTCACGTTGCTTTTAATTTCATAACGTAGCAGTAAGCCATGCATAGATGAACAATGCCCTGTTTTTGCCAATGGAACGATCTTTGCTATTGATATGGGATGAAAATGTCACTTGATAAATGTTTGTAATCCCATTAAGGAAATGAGAATAGATCGGATAAAAGAAAATGAGGAGAACATCGGAGTTTATAGAGTGCTCCATTCTAAAAAAAAATTAAGAAGGTTCCTTCATGTAACCTATTTCGTTAGAAAAGTTCCATGCTTCTCGATCTACCTTTATCCATTCTTTAAAGAAAAAGTCATCTCGTGACACCTATTGTGCTGTTTCGTAAAGTTTTTTTTTTTTTTTTTTTTTTGTATCATGGTGGGCGACCAATAGCGTGAAGGCTTTCCCCTTAAATGTAATTTAATGAAAAATGGGGGAGACAGATCCTAAAGCTAGTATTTATACAATTGAGGCATTTATTATCCTTTGGGTCTTTCGTCCAATTTTGACGAAAATCATCCGCATGGATGATGACAATTATAAATAGATACAGTTCTAGGTCATGATCTTATGTCAAAAAGTTAAAAAAAAAAGTCTCGCGTGGTTAATTTCAGGATATACCTTCACACAATACATTCTTTCTTTTTTTCCCAATACAACCAACGCAGTGACACTAAAATAGAATCCCCGGTGTAAAATATTACCCCTTTTTTATTTTTATTTACGTCATGTATCAAAAGTCAAATTCTTTTATTGATCGAGTTCAAGTAAAAAAACAAACAAAAAACAATGGTATAAATTTCATGAATGTGATAAAATAATCAAGGGATGGGGAGTAAAATATCAAGATCAAAAGGCCAGCCTATTGATTTCGATTCACAACTATGTATAACTATAAGGGGGAGGGGAGAAGAGAAAGAGATAAAATAGTAAACTAAGAGTGATTGGAAGAAGGAGCAGTAGTGGTAAGACAAGGGCGAGGTTTCCGGGCGGTGAATATCTTCCAAGTGACACTACTGTTATAATCTTCAAATTCATCCATGGCTTCCAAGCAAACGCGATCATATTCATGTTGATTGATACCAGTTTCAGAAAGCCACCATCGTTGAACCGACTTAAATAATGCCTTCACTTGTTCTTTGTAAAGGAATCCCTGTTGTTTCTTCACTATATTTTATATTTAAAGGAGAGGGTGAATCCAAGGACACGGTTCCATTTTTTTTCTTTTTTGGGACTTACCAGGGTCATCGGACCATTCACCAATAGGAATGTCATACACTTGTTCTTCAACTTGATCAAAACCTACAGATAGTAGCTTTTCTTTCATGACTTCAATGTAACCAGTCTGGACACCTATCCCATCCGAAGCGATTCGATACCATTCATTAATCATAGATAATATAGGCCCTGGATTGTTAAATAAGATATCTATTGGTTACAAAACCAAAACCAAAATAATTCATCAGTGGCTACCCTGTACCACCTTCTTTGTCACCCCCCTTTTTTTTTTTTCCTTTTACCGTGTTCCACCAATTGCACCATACCGTCCACTTTTAAGATCCGATAAAATTCACGCAGTAATGTCTCCCAGTAGTCAAAAGGCACAAATGCTCCAGCTCCACGTTGATGTATAAAGCCAAAATAATCATTGTCAAAAGGTAGGGGTTCCAAGATGTCACCATATATAAAAGAAATATTTTTGCCACACGATGAACCGCCATAGGTATGTGAAGCTGCCAACGGGATAGAGTTCTTGAAAGTGGCTGATGATCCCCAGGGTCCAGAGTGCTGATCCGGCAAGTTTATATCAATCCCAACGACATCACTATTTTTGTATTGTTGACTAGTTTCCCATGTCCATAATCCAATTCCACAAGCGCTGTCCAATATACGCTGAGGAGCTGGATCCAATTCTGCTATGACATTCCCTCCAAATACCTGCTTGAGCACATAATGCTACAATGGAATGGATGTTAGTATTTGCACCCTTTGTTTTGCAGTATTTTCTTTCCATCTTCTCTTACCTCTCGTAATTGTCTACAAATAAAAAAGAAAACTATTAGTATCATGAATCCACACCCCCTCCTGGTTTTTTTTTTTTTTTTTTTTTTTTTTTTTTTTTTTTTTTTGGTAACTACCTATTGTATTCCTTTTCATGACTGCAATCATAAACCCAATTGGATTTTCTAGTTTTTCTTGTTGAATGGCGATCTTCATGCTGAGGATGAGATATATTGTCGGGTGTTGGTGGAAGAATGAGATCGTTGACAGTAGTATTTATTGATACAGGGCCTGAATTGCTCGACCTATTACTATTGCTGACTTTGCTGTTGGGTTTGACGTTTGGTTTTGTATTGCTGAGAGAAAGGCGCCTATGTAAAATACTGCTGGGCTGTGTCAATGAGGTTTGGGCAGAGCTAGATGAGTCCAAAGAGCTTGTATAGAATGCTGACCGAGAGGAAAAGGATGGATTGGTGGGTGATTCTTCTTCATCTGACGCTGCACTAAGTGTATCATGGTCCTGTCGTTGTTGTTGATGTTGATTTTGACTAGCGATACTGCCGATTTGCTTGCCACTACCATTGTCATCCATACCATTTTCTTCGTCGCGGTGGGTTCGTCGTATATGCTTAGAGATGGAGACCAAAGATGATAAAGGTATAATGTGATCTGATAACATTACTTGATGTCGTACAGGTTGGACGGGATTACGTTGGCGATTGGGCGAGGTTGTTGTTATTGGTGTTGAAGTCGGTGGTGATGGTGGTGGTGGTGATGGTGGTGGTGGTGGTGAGTTTGATCCCTTGTATAAGTCGCTCTGGTTAGTTGAATGGGAGTGCTTGGTGTCTATGCTTCCGTCATCATAAGTAACATGAGCTTGGTTAGGCGTTGAAGAGATGAATGGCGAAGATCGTTCGGGAAGACCGTTGGATTCGTTGTTGGCGGAAGTGATGATTGTACTTGGCTTCTTACGTCGTCGTCGTTTTTCTTTACTGATAATTTCTCGACTGTGGTGAGCACCCATTGGATCTATTGTTTTCTACAATAAATAATAAATGAAAAGAGAAACGGGTAAAAAATGTGTGAATTTTTTTTTCCCATTTTGAATGAGCGGGACAAAAAGGCTGACCGACCAACAAAAAAAAAAAAAAAAAAAAAAAACGATGTCAAGGCGCCGCTTCAAACATTTTGCATTAACAAGACCTACCCATGGCCAAGGGTTGTCAAAGCAAAGCCTCCACATTGTTTACGTATGTTTCAAACAAGCCCGTATAAATATATAATATATAGAAGGCATATTATGCACAAAATAAATATGTATATTTCTTTATTTCATCAAATCAAAATAAAATAGGATGCTACAATATATACTAATAATAAAAGATAATGAATGATACTAATCTAAGGGGCAATCAATACGCGGATGGTGTTTGTATTTCCAAGACCGCCCTTCCAGCCTTGCACCACTACAACTGAGTCATTTGATTTGAGTAAGCCAAACTTCTTTCCTTGCACAATGCCCCAACGAATTCGGTTTTCCACATCAGCATCCCAGTTCTTTTCAGCTTCACCACTATATACAAAAGGGAAAACACCACGATGAAGATGAGACTGGCGAGCAGTTTGTTCATCACGAGTGACTACAACAATAGGCTGAGAAGGACGATATTTCGACACCAAGCGAGCAGTATGACCTGATTTGGAGAGCACAATAATGGCACCGGCATTTTGTTCAGTGGCAGCAGAGACCGCTGCACAGGCCACCGTTTCCGTAGTTTCCGTTGGCCAGGGAGTCAATTGACGCAGTTCATTGAAGAGAGGAGGATAACACAAGACAGATTCCGCCAATTCACAAGTGGTTGCCATAGTTTGGACCGCTTCAATAGGATAAGAGCCTTTTGCTGTTTCACCAGACAGCATGACAAGATCGGCACCATCAAGTACTGCATTGGCCACATCAGACACTTCTGCACGTGTAGGTCGAGGATTGTAAGTCATGGATTCCAACATTTGAGTAGCACAGGCCACCGGCTTCCCCACCAAGTTGCATTTGGCAATCATCATCTTTTGAGCAATAAAGACCCGTTCACAAGGAATTTCTATTCCCATATCACCACGCGCAATCATCACACCATCTGTTTCTTGCAGTATTTCGTCAAAATTTTCCACCCCTTGATGATTTTCCAGTTTGCAAATAATTTTGATCTTGCTATCACCAAGCACCCGTCGAATATCCTTAACATCTTGCCCACGGCGAATAAACGATGCAAAAATCATATCCACTCCATTTTCAACACCAAACCTCAAGTCATTCTTGTCCTTTTCTGAGAGAGCGGGAAGATCCACAGGCGTTAATGGCAGATTCACACCTTTCTTACTAGCCAATTTCCCATTGTTGAGTGCCACCACCTTGACATGATCCTTAGCTTTTTCCAACACCTTGAATGAAAGTACACCGTCGTCCACATAGATCACTTTACCAACATCAATCACCTTCGGTAAGTTCTTGTAGTCGACATACATCACCTTATCGTCGCAGATGTCAGCATACTTGTCATCAGTAGAGAAGATCAGATTGGCCCCTTTGGCAATGGGTAATTCCACATCATCACGCATTTTCCCAGTACGGATTTCAGGTCCTTTTGTATCCAAAGCAATACCAATAACTTTATCAGCTCGTTCTATAATGATAAGTAGGTCATGGAAGTAATAACAATATTAAAAAAGAAAAAGTCAAAAAAAAAAAAATAGAAAAAAACCCAAAAGCGGCACTTTAAAAAATTCTTGATACTTACGAGAACCAGCTTTTCGTGCGTTATCTAAAACAGACTTATGATACTACAAACAAAATGGGGATGAGTTTTTCCGATCGTATCCCATCATATGACGAAAATCAAAAACACAACTTACAGCATAATCACCATGAGAGAAATTCATTCGAACAATGTTCATGCCAGCATCAATCAATTCCACCAATTTATCAACATTGTTCGTTTTTGGTCCAATCGTACAAATAATTGAAGTCTTTCGAGTAGCAGAAGGATTTACATCCACGTTCATACCTGCCACCCACTGTTTTGGAAAAGTAATGGGTCCACTTTGTGTGTTAGAAATTGACATATTATCCTTTGAAAATTTGACACCTCTTTAGAGAAAAAAATAAAAAAAATAAAACGCTATTTTCTTTATCTCATTTTTAAATATAATTCTTTATTATTTACAAGGGTTTCTTTTTCGCGAATATGTTTCTGATCTCTTAAATTCCTATACTGCAGAGAAGTATGATTCAAAAATGCTTTTTTGTGATAAGAATCAAAGGAAATGATCCGATCGGCGATTGAATAATTTTTGCCACGTTTTTTTCTTTCGGTTGTGTCCGTGATTCCTTGGGTACGACCGTGACACGAAAAGAGAAGGGTACCCCAAGCTGCCAAAGTTACACAAATGACGTTAAAATTTCTCCAGCCCTTCTGCCCTACCATGAAATAGAGCTTTCCAAAAGAAAAAAAAAATGGAGGCATTTTTTTTACTGACTTGCCTTTCTCCATTTACCGCTGAGCAACTTCCCAAAATGGAAGAATTGAAACCATATATAATTCCTGTCTTTTCCTCTCCCTGCCTTTTTTTTTAAACACCTCTTTCTTTCTTCCTTACCACTTTTTCTCTTTTATCCTTTTTTTGATCTATTTGTCAATACATTCTTTTGCTTTCTTTACATTACTCCTTTGTTCAATCTACCCTTTCCCCTAACAATATGTCTTCCCTTCACGTTTGCTTCAACAAGTACCCAGTCAAATCTCAACCTGAAGTGGGTCTTTCACAAGACTTGTTTGATTTTGGACAGATCGGACATGATCTTGCTGCAAGTCCTACATTCATCCCCATCCCCCCAAACACAACACCTCAAGAAACCACCAATGCCCAACGACCTGAACTGAATAGTTATGGTAATGAAGACCTCTTCCCTTGCTTCTCCCTTCAAAAAAGGAAAACAAAGACTTAAATCAAATTTTTATTACTTGTGTGTAGCTCTATCATCTTTTGGATCCTTCTCATCTGCTGCTGACTCTTTGGTGCAAGATAATGCCATTGTTATCCCTGCTTATAGTCCTGTGTCAACTCCTACTACCACTATGCAAGACTTTTGTTTATTAGAGGATCAAGACCCTGTCCTGATCTTACCACCTTCTTCCTCTTCTTCATCCTCTTCTGATCCTTCCCTCACTTTATTGTCTTCTTCAACGTGTGAATCGGATATCTCTTTCTGTTCTCCCACCACTCCCATGTCAAGCATGTTATCACCCTATGGCTTTTCTGTGGACGATATGATGATGATGCCCTCCCCTGCCGGCGGTGTTGCCTCTTCACCTGGTACATGGTTAGCTCATTCTATGCAACATGATTTGACACTTCACTCTCCATCCTCCCCTGCTCCTCAATTTGGCCTGGGATCTCCTGATATAAATGGTATGGATCAACAACAACAACAACAACAACAACAACAACAACAACGAGCAATTTATTCCACATTTTATTCATCACCATCACCATTGTCACAACATCTGTCATTACCAGAACAGCAACAGATAGCCTCCACCACCATGGTGAGCCAGCAACAATCTCAAGAGACGACATGTATGAATGATATGGAAATGTTAGGATTCCACCACCAGGTGAAGCAAGAAAACCAGCCCGATACCGCATCAGTTCTACAACAACAGTACATGAGTATGATGGGTCTCAATCAGGTGAAGCAGGAACATCAACCTGATACAGCATCAGTCACATTAGCGCCTCCGAAATCAACCAGCAACCTCATCAAAAAGAAGAAGTCTGTGACTCGTCGTCGTGAATACCAATGCCCTCACTGTCCTCGCAAGAGTAACCGATCCAACAATATGAAGGAACATATCTTGACCCACGATCCCAACCGGCCCAAGAATTTTTCCTGCACTATTTGTCCCAAACGGTTTGCCCGTAAGCATGATTTGAAGCGTCATCATCAATCTCATGAACGAAATATTGAAAAAATGATGGTCGCCTGTGGTTTGGTACCTGGTGCTTCACCTTAGAATTTTAGACTTTGTATTTTGCCCACCTCCTCTTTGTAGATTCTGTATATGTATTTTATGTTATTTACCCTTTCTTTGTATATATCTTTTTATTTATGTCTTTGTCTCTTTCCCCCCCCCACCTGCCCTCCCCACTTTCTTATATGCCATTTTTTACATTTTGTATATTGTTCCCTTATATTTTTTCTATACCTCAATAAAATATTTTTGTTGTTTTTGAAACCATATTGTATTGTTTATGCTTTGTGTGTGAGAGTGTGAGCGTGTGTACTTGTGTATGCGATGTGTGTTCCTGAAATAATTACTGCATGCTACCAGACATTCTGTTGCTTTAGCATTATTGTTTTGACTTTAGAATCTTGATGTTCTATTCCATGACTATTGGTGGTTAATAGAAAAAATAGGGGGATGGAGGGAACATATATTCCACGTGATAAACAAGAAACCATGACTGGGCATTTTATTGGTCAATCAGTGTATACTTAAGTGATCCACCTACCAGAACAAACGAGGCTGTGTGGCGTTTTACTCTTTTTGTATCACTTTGTGGCATGACCAGGCCCAATGAAATGAGCAATCGGCATCGATCGCTGCTACCATACTAAAAAATGACGTAAAACAGTCAACTGGATAGTACTGGCATGCTGGCGGATTTCTGTTTTATGAACCATTCTATGATAATCATCCATCTTAGCTGAGCTCTTCTCCTGCAAGGATGATGATGCCTCATACATCCTACATGAGAAAAGAACGTTGCTGATGTTCTTTATCTTTTCTCTTGATTAATATAGTAAGATAATCCAATTCTGTTTTTTTTTTTTTGTTTTTTTTTTTTTTTATCTATTGACCAAACACTCGGCTCAGCAATTCAACGTTGGACATGTGCTTCAGTCTGGACATATCAACATTCAATTAAACTCATGCCGCAAATATCTTGACAATTCTATTATTATATCAATGATAAAAATAACACACAAGTCACCATTTTCACCCCACACATCCCGATAAAGATAGCACAAAAGATCACAATTTTTTTTAACTGATGCAATAAAAGCACAAAGTCACATTCCGATAAAGATAACACAAAAGTTTTTTATTGATAAAAAAAAAAAAGAAATTTCAATGATCATAGTGACACTAATGCACCAATACTAAAACGACAGCTAAACTACTAATATACTAATCCACTATGATTAACCATCAAGATATCACCAAACCAAACGAGTTTTTTTTTCTTTTCTATGCATTCATCGCACGCATAGTTTTTTGCACCTCCAGTCGTCGTTCTTCCAATAGCGTTTCCAATTCCCGTTTCTTGTCCCGGACATCATCCACGATACGATTAAGTCGACGCACTGCATCCCGAGCGGCTTCAATATCCCGTTCTTGTTTCCGCACTTTATCCTCCACATCCGCCTGGTCCGTCAATTGACGCAATTTGTAGTCGTAAAGTGCTTGGAATTGATCCCGGAGTGGTCGAGCGGCAAACGATTCATACGAACGGTCAGCACCACCATCATCATCATTGTTGTTGCTGGAGCGTTTCTTTTCTTCAGCTTGCTTGACTTGGTCCTTTAGCTCAGCCAATTCCCTTTTGAGCATATCTTCTTCATCATAACTGCCGCCCTTCTTCAATGTCGATCCTTTTGAGCTGAGCGTCGTACTAGCCACTCCGAGTCTGTTTACGTAGCTGTCGGCCAATTGCGCACTTTTGCCACCTTTCCGATTGCCACTGCCACTGCCTGGTCGCTCGCCCAAATCCGCTGCATATTCCCCAGCAAACGCAGCATGAAGATCAGGTGGAAGTGTTTTTGGAATGCTTGCGCCTTTGGTGCGTTGGTTGAGGATGTGGTAGAAAAGCAAACATTGGTCTTGTGTCAGCGCATGAGTATGGTTGACGTCCACTAATGTCCACGCATTGGTCAAATCCGTTCTTGATAATCCAAGTGTACTATAAAAGTCCTCCATTTGTCCAACTAAGCGAAAAAGAAAAACGACGAGGAGATTAGTCAACTGCGCCCCAAGAGATCCATCAGCAAGACGGGAAGGGAGAAGGAGACGAGTTACTTACATTTGACTTTGCCGGTATCGTTGCTATATTTTGTGTAAATGTTCTGATAAGCTGTCATATCTTGAGGAGTCATGTCCCAACTAAATTCAACGGCAGGTGGGGGAGGAGAAGGTGTATAGCCAGTATATTGTGGTTGTTGTTGTTGCGGTTGTTGTTGATATCCATATCCAGTAGGTTGAGGTTGTTGTACGTAACCTGTTTGCTGAGCATAGATCGGCTGTTGTTGTTGTTGTTGCTGCTGATAGGATAATAAATGAGATTTGGAAGCCGGAATGAGTTGAGGAGGGAGGGTTGAAGGAGTGTCCATACCATTGATACAATCAAATGTCAAGTGCATTGCAATACAGAACTCTTCAAAATCTAAATTCCCATCCTTGTCGATATCAGATAAATCCCTAATAATTCAATAAAATAAAACGAGGTTGAGTTAATCTAGTGCCAACCCAATATCATACAGATGAATCCTTTTGTTCTTTACCAGATACGTTCAAGTCTATTCGGTGGTAAATTAGAGCTAAGAAGGACATCACGAGCAGTAGACCCTAAGAGTAAAATAAAGAATGAAATCGTCAGTATCATCAGTATTATACAATCAAAACTTGTCATCATTCCTCTCTATCGACTCAATCCTTTACCTGCCATATAGCCATTCAATTGTCCACGGGCTTGGAAGATTTCGCCATACTTTGTTCGTTCTTCAGTAGTAATACCATTCATCCTTTTTCAAAATATACACCAAAAATAAAAATAAAAATAAAGAGAATTTGGGAAACCACGAGCGCAATTCTCACATTTGGGAAGGAAAAATGGAGCGGAATTTCAAAAAAATGTTTCCAACCACTGGCGGAAAAAAAGTACAGGTTATATGGTTGTGGTAATAAAAAAAATTGATTTTATTGAATAAAAAATGATACATGATAAATGACGATGGAGGAGGAGTATAAAATTGGAAGAAGGGAAAGGGGGAGGCTAGGGGTAAAATATAATGCTGTATGACTAAACTATAAATTTCAATGCGTATGTTTTTGTTTCTTCGAGATGTGATTTCGAATTTCTCGGAGTCGTTGTTTCTTATTCTTGCGGAAAGTATTCATTTCACTTCGATGCTGCACTTCGTTTCGGTATCTAATAGCATTTTTTTTATATTAAAAAGAAAGGTCATGTAAGTATGGGCTTTTTCATTTTCATTGCAGGTATATTTTTTCTCCCCTTCTTCTAACCACTTACGGTGCAAGAGTTCTGATACTAACAAATTTGTTCAATTCCTTATCATCAGCCATCAAGATTTCCACAGGAGAAAGACCGAAATCATCTGCTTCCGTTTGAGTATATTTGAATCGAGTAGGTAAATCACCACCAACCACATCTTCAAAGTCCAATGCATAGTATTCATCCATAAGCTTGCTGTATTCTGCGTCCTTTCCTTTAGTTGATGATAATGCAGGCTCGTCGTTGTGGGCGTCATCCTCTTGCTGTTGCGCTTTGTTTTTGCCCTTTTTGGATTTTTTGCTGGGCTCGTTGTACTTGTCGCCACCAGGTAAATAATCGGCATCCATCATCAAATCTTCGTCGTTATCCATATCATTATCCATCATAAAATCTTCGTCGTCATCCAAATCGTCATCAAACACAGGTTTTTCGGTTTCGTCATCATCGTAATAGTTGTCATTGAAGATACTCGACATTTGTTCATCGTATTTTTCAGGATCAAAGTCGCCTTCCAAATCCATGTTCTCAAATCCAGTCACTCCAGTACCTGTAATTTTTTGGATTTCAACCAAACGGTCATGGATTTCCTTGCGTTTTTCATTCTTCATCCGTTTCAATTCTTGCGTCTTTTGTTCCTTGAGAGCTTGTTTCTTGGCCTTTTCCCGATCACGTCGCTGCTTTCGCTTGCTTTCCTTTCGTCGAACGGAGTCACCAACATCACGGGCGTGAGTGACAATATGAGCACCATCCCTAAATAATCAAAGAGCTACGGTTAACTAGTTTTCTTTTTCTTCTTTCATGTAATTGGTCACTTACTCTTCTTCGAAGCGGAAGTTATATTTGCTTTCAAAACGGTCCACATCGTCCAGGTATTGTTCATCCATATCTCGGTCCACATCGACGATTTCATTGTAAGTAGGGTTTTCTTTGCCTTTCTTGTCAACCCATCCACGGTTTAAAACATAGCTGAAAAAAAAGGTATGTTTAATATGTATTTTTCTTCCGTACCAATAAACCCCTTCCCAGCTGTGTACTTACTCCATCAAAAACGCATCATCTGCATTTACATTTGGATTTTCCTTGAAGTTTTCCCAATCAGCAAAGGCTTTGGACGAAGCTTCATCTTCCTGTCATATCAAATAATAATAACAAAAGTAATATAAGAAAAAGAAGTGAGTCCACATCAAAATTCAATATCATTGTCATTGCTCCCCCCCTCCCTCCCTTCTAGAAACCAATATCCACATACCTTGAGATTGCTGAGCAAAAATTGGCGGTAGTCATCCTCTTCAGCGTCCAATTCTTTAGTGCTCTTGTTTCGCTTGACCAAGAATCCATTGTCCTCTTCTTCATCGTCATCGTCACCGGAGAGTATATTGTTGTTGCCAGTATCATCATCATCATCCCCGTCCGAATCATTTTCCTGTGCTGCCATTTGGAACGCCTTCTTGAGTTGAGCCTGTTCTTCCACATGAGTCAAGCCCTGATCATCATTATTGTTGCTGCCTTCATCGTCTTCGTTCACATAACCACCATGTTTCAGTAACAATTCACGTTCGTAGTCCTTGAGCGTCATCTTCTTGTCCTTTTTCTTGAGGCTCGCTTGTTGCTCTTTCCATTGTTGCTTGGAGGCATTGAATTGTTCATCAGTGAAAAACTTTTTCTTGTTGTCATAAACGCCTGGATCCTTGGATTGAATGGCAGCGATGGTTTTGAAGATTTGGGTGTCAATGGCAGGTGTCAACATAGCAGCTTCTTCATCTTCTTCTTCATCTGATTCATCCATTGATTCTTCTCCTTCTGAATCTTCAGCGTCACTACCCAAGAGTTCATTTTCCTTTGCCACCTCTGTGAAGAAGAGAAAAAAGAGTGTGAGTCAAAGTGGTCGATCAAACCAATCCAGTATGGTTCTTACCTTTTTCGTATTCAACTAGAAGAGCTGGCTTGACATAGGTATCAACATCTTGATCTCTTTCACGGATTTGGATTTGGACACTATCTTCGCTATCAGAGGAGGACATGACTGATCGACGTAAAAAATTGTATAAAAGGTATAGAAGAAAGAAATCGAAAAAAGGAAAGTCCAGGTTTTTTTTTTTTTTTTTTTTTTTTTTGGTGGCTGACAAAAAAAAATTAAAACAGCGGGAATTAAAAGGGTGCAGGCCAAGTTGTCTGAAAATGAATACAATGTAATGCTTGAATGCCTTCATTCAAAATTGATCCTCAGACTTAATTCTACAGCTAATTGCGAATAGATAAAAGTGCTATTTTTCTATTGGCATCCAAGCATCAATTTTGATGGTCCTTTGTGTCAACTTAGCCATCGAATACAACCTCAATATAGACTTGCATTTTATATCATTGGAACTATCAATTGAAAGGATTCTCTCTGAAAGGAGAGGCATTGATAAATTTCCAAAACCTGCTTATCAATTGTTTTTCGTAATAGCCTGATCAGTGGGACTCCATCCCAAAGTTTAACTCACTGGTCGTATTGTATACGATACTGTCCCTGGGGTGGTGCTCTTGATCCACTCGCCAACAATAGGATTCATTCTCTGTAGAATCCCACTCAATTGAGGAAAAAACTGAATACCACTTGCTGGGTGTTCAGACATTTTGTTTCCAGGTTCATTAGCTCTTGAATGATGGCTAAATATTATTTTCCATTATTGATTCGAGATGCAGCACTCTGTTGATTCAGAAAGAATTAGGACTTCCTATATCAAAACTATATGAGAGATATCATTCATATATAGGGGCCCACGTCAAGAATACTTGGAATAACTATAAGCCGCAAACGTTGATCGTTGGCTGTGAAATATCGTGATTCCAATAGGTTTTTTTTTTTTTTTTTTTTTTTTTTTTTTTTTTTTTTTGCCCTTCCTAAGAATCATCCATTTTGGGTGTGTGGAAGGGTAGTGAGTGAAGCTGGATTCCATTTGGGTGGATCATTCCGCTCTATCGAGTAGTCTATCGAGTAGTAGAGAACTAAACGTAAACAAGGAAGCTCAACCTTTTAATGACCTCTAACGCGATGAAGTGGCTTTCAATAAAATCATAGAAGACATATAGAGTCATTCCACAGCATCGACAATGATTTTGGGTACAAAAAACAAAGTAACAAAAAAAAAATCAATACACTACAACCAGCTTTAAACTCTTTTTAGATAAACGTTGACGAAAGAGCAAATATTTATAGATATGTACCTAAAGCCCTCGAAACAATCGTTTTTAGTATAACGTTGAGTAAATCGTTCTCCACGCCAAAAAGATAAAAATGTAGACTAAAATTTCCCATTTTGCCCATATACCGCCGTCCAGGACGTGCTGAACATTGGAAAAACATACAATGAGAACAGTAATCGACGAATTAAATATCCTAACCGCAGCCCACGCCAGCAACACTCATTAAAAATACACTGCGTGGGCTCTATTTAAGGTAGCTTGAGGGAGACTATTGGGAAATCTGAAGAATGGTCAGTAGTAGTCTAAATAGACGAGGTTAAAAATAAATATAATATACTGTGTAAGGTAGACAAATAAAGAAAAATACTGTAAATGGACATCTTTTATTGACGTATAACAATTGTTAATACTAATCTATGGGATGCCTGTAATAAGGGATCTATTGCACAAGACATGAGAGATTACTGGGACATTTTAATTGAAGTAAGTAAAGAGAGGCATATTTATTCAGATGTCGAGACAAACTATGGACAAACTAACACTAAACTAAGCTAATGGTGGCTCCAAAAAGCCAGCTTATAGTATCTCCAGATCTTAGATCCAAATGAAAGGGTTTCCCCATGTATGTTGTAATCGCTGATCTGAAAACCCTTCTAAAATAGTCTTACCACTAATCTAAGATTACCATAACCTCGAAGGGTTACAATGATGATGAAGAAAAGAAAGAAAAAGAAACGACAGAGACGAAAAAAATAAAAATTGGGAGAAAAAATAAATTCACGTGTGCGGGGTGTGAAATGTGTTCTGCGGTCTCTCGCTGACCATTTCCCGCAATAGCCTTTTCCATTTCGATGTAGAAACTCAAAAGGAAGTTCTAGGAAGTCGTTGAATTGATAGATATAATGTAGCTACACACAGAAAAATAAAAATATTACTCTCAATAATGATGCAATTTATTTTTCCCATTGATATCGCTTTTGAAGGTATTTAAATAAAAGAGATGGATAGCATGGCTTCCATAACCATTTGATCAATAAAGAAAAACAAAAAAGGACAGTGAAAGTAGTTATTAGATATTTGACACTGTTCTAACATAGTTTTTCCCACAGTCTCCCCACCTATCACACCCACCATAATAGCTCTCTTTATGAAAACACACGGCGATATTCGGGTTTATTACGATAGTAAGGAACAATAAGTTTATGATCGAAGATCAATCTTTGGAACAAAAAAAAAAAAAAAAAGCAGGGAAGTTTTTTTAAAGCGTAAGACAAATTTATAACTTTATTATGGTAAATGATAAGATTGGTGTACATCAGTGAATAGTCAAACAATAAAAAATAGCGGAGATGTATAATGTATATGTATATGAATATGAGTATGAATATAGTTATCAATAATAAATATGGGTATGACATGTATAAAAAATAAATGATATATACTACGGTGGCCAAAGATGCGATATTCCATTTTTACCACCCATTGGCTAGCATTAGTTTGTTGGCATCATGTTCATAATGCGTCAGCGTCGCCACCAAATTCTGTGTACCTTTACTCCACAACGTGACATCGCCTGCAAATGTGTAAAAAAGAACGTCAATACAACTGATTACAAACATTTTTGGTGTTTACCTTTCAAATACACTAAACTGATCTTGAAATGACGTTCATGTTGGTGTACCATATGACAGACAAACCATATCCTTGACTTGGAGCCTGACTCTTTCGTATCAAAGCCACGCAATGGTAAATCGACCTTCAAAGAGCCATTCCACACGATTTGTTGGTTGGGATACGCTCGTCCATTGAGCTTACCGTTGAATTGTTCTCGGAGGACTTGGTGAATTTTTCCGGCAAGTTGACATTCATGTTTTCCATGCCAATCAAATGTTACGGGCTTAAAAAAAAAAAAAAAAAAAAAAAAAAAAAAGAGTCAATTTAGTGCTCATGTCTTTACTGCACGGATCGCTTTTTACCTTTGGTTGCCTTTCGATCCAAGGATGAAGCAAATGATCTAAAGTTTTGGACCACCAATGAGATCCGATGGATAAGGATGTCGAAATAAGAGGACTGCTCGTTGATGGTGGTGAAATAGAGGTTGCGGCGGTAGTATTGGAAGTAGATGATGGCCACAACGACGAGAACACGGATGATAGAGAATGAGACGCTGACTTCTGATGATTTGTGGTTTCAATGCGATGCTGGTACTGCCGTTGTTCTATGCAATTGTAAGTGGTGGATAAGGGTTTTTTTGAAGTCATGGTAGATAATTTTTCAGTAGATGTCGCTGATTGTAACTGAATATCTCCCTCCACATGAAGAGAAGTCAAACAAACATTATTACTATAAGATACTAATAAAGGGGAGTTGGCGGAGAAACGACGCTGATGTTGTGAGTCCGATGCATTGATGGTCCTTCGTTGTTGCTGTTGTTGTGTAGGTTGGCTATTTGGATTCCCGCCACAATATTGATCTGATGTGGGGATCAAAGTCAATTGCTGTTCTCGATAAATCCATCGTGATCTGGTGATTGGCGTGGTTACTGATGGTACATTTTCCTGTTGCTGAGGAGAGCCTATATATGGATCGCCATTCCAAGATAAAGGTGCATGATCACTACATAAAATATAAGGAGTAAGTAAAATGAGTGAGATACATAGAGATACACACAGAAGCAAAAAAAGGACCCCAGCAAAACATATTCATCAATTATACATTTCATCCACGTTGTAACATGCACCCGAGAAGTTTTTTTTTTTTTTTTTTTTTTTTTTTTCTTTACCATTTATTTCCAGATTTTCTCTTGGAGGGGAAATTGTATTCCATAGTCAAGTCTTTGTCGTATGTAGTATTTTTTGGTGTAGGCGGCATATCAATAGTTCGTGCAAAAGATACATTCGAAATGGGCGAATCATATGGCGTCGCCATGCTGCATTTTGACCCTACATCATCACTTCCATTGCGATTATGCATGATTTTATTGTTGTTGTTGTTGTTGTTGTTGTTTTTGTTGTTGTTTTGTGGTGATGATGAATGTATGTCTGCGTCATTTTCTGAATATGTACGACACACTGACGTTGTTGATGATGTTTCTTCTATTAAAAGAAATGAACATGTTACTGAAAATATTTTTTTTTTATTTATCTACAGATATTATTTACTTACGATATAGAGATTTTCCTTCCTCTTGATCTATTCGGTTTAATCTTTGTTGTAATAGTAAGCAAGTAAGTTTTTGTACATTTGACCTAAAAATAGAATAGGAGTAAAATATAAGTATTGCCACTTGAAAATTCTTCACCTAAAATGCCTTTTTTTTTATACCCTTGAGTAGCCAATGCATGAATGATATCTTCTTGTCGGAGATCCCGCCAAAGTACTTTGAGCGTTTCCCAGATACGGCCTTCTAAAATCAAAGTGTGATTGATCATAGGAGCCCCCAAGGGCAATATTTTCAAAGGATCTCCAATTGGTGAATGGTTGGAAGATGTCGAAGTCAACCAAGGATGGTGCAGGATTTCATTCATCTATAATCGGTGTTCAAACAAAATTTTAATATCACCGATTCATTCTGGTTCACAAAACGAAATGCTGCAATAACAAAAACAATATCCTCCCTTTTTCAAAAAAAAAAAAAAAAACCTTAAAGGTATCATGTCATCCCGCCCATAATCAACTTACAGTTATCCTCCTGCGTGCGTCCACAACTAGCATTTTCTTGACAAGGTGTTTGGCTTCCATAGATAAAGAGTTTGGTAAAGGACGATAGTGGCCAGTTTTGATTTTTCCCAACAGACGACTCATATTTTCATCATCAAATGGAAGATGACCCGACAGCAAGGCGAATAAGATAACCCCCAATGACCAAATATCAGTACGAGTACCATCGTAGGCTTTTCCCTATAAAATGTGATAAATGGTAGTACAAATTATAGTTTTAGTTTTCAAATGTCAATACAAGTAAACATCAATACATGAAGTGCTTTTTACCTTAATGATTTCAGGACTTGCATAATGAGGAGATCTAAAAATAAAATGTAATACAAAATGAGATAAAAGACAATTGCTGTAAAAATAAAGGTAGCTACTTACCCACAGCTTGTTTTGAGATTTGTATTCATGGCAGCCATACCAAAGTCAGCAATCTTGATATGTTTTTTCGATTTAGTTAAGAGAATGTTCTCTGGTTTCAAATCCCGATGACTATGACAACAATGAAAAGCATTTGATTATGTAAAAAAAAATGTCAGTGAGTATTTTGATTTTGCTTATTTAATTTCTTTATTTACCAAATATGATGAGCATGACACCAAGCCAAAGAAGACACCATTTGATAAAATAATCGCCGGGCATCAGATTCCTTGAATTTTCCCCTTTCGGCCAAAATATGGAAAAGTTCGCCACCTTCTAGATACTCCATGACAAAGTAAACATAATATGAATCTTGAAGCACTTGTTTGAGTTCAACGAGATGTGGATGATGTAATAATTGAAGGATAGCCAGTTCACGCTGTACCGATTTTGCCGTAGTGATAGATGATACAAGATAACTTCGTGCGATCATTTTGATTGCTACTTTTTCCCCAGTATGTTTATGGATTCCAAGCTTGACACGACCTAAAAATAATAATAAAGAATGAATTAGTAAGCTAATTTCATCTTCTCCTTCCCCCATCTACTTTTTGGACATATTGACACTGTAAAAGAAAAAAAACGTGACCTATAATTATATTAATTATATATACATATACCACTTTACCTGAAGCCCCACGACCAATGGTCTTTCCTAACCAATAGTCACCAACGTCTTTCTTTTGCCGTGTATTTGATGATTGTGGTTGCCGTTTCCTTTGATTTGCAGTTTTCGTGTCGGAGGTGAACTGTTTTGTTCGTCGTGTAAGGTATGCCATAAAAGTCATTATGCAATTACTTTTATTGGTTCTATAATTTGATTCTTCTCGAAAAGAGCAAAAAGTAATATTTCAAGAACAAAAGAAGTAGAAAAAGGGAAAGAAAAGGAAAGGAATTGAAAGGTACGATTCTTTATATTTATTTTCAAGGAGCGCTTGGAAAAGGGACTCGACCAATCAAATGACGTGCTACCTTTTTTGGGTTCCATATAAGGTTCCTTTTCTCCTTGTTTGGATTTTTTTTTTTTTGACAAAGAACTTGCATAAAAAAAGATTGTATCACATGTATGAGCGGTGATATAAATGTGGTGCTGACTCTAAATGTGCTTGTGATAGAAGCATCATCCCCCTCCCTTCTCCCCTCTCCCTCCAACATGTAGAGAATGAATGAATCAACATATCATATTACATAGTTTCTTTTTCCCGATCCCGACCCCTGTTCCCATTATATTTTTATCACACACTTATAAAGTAATATAAGTGCTACGACATCGTATTAAAGGCCACACACACAAACACAGAATACATATTAATAGGGAAATTGATCTATGTATCCTATCCTCAACCCCCTACCAGAGACCCCATCACAATCGAATCATCCATTCATATAATATAAGAAAAGATTCGAACGCAGAAATCAAACATATATAGGGCAAGTATCATCACGGTGATCGATTTATTGAAAATCATTTGATGCAAGTATAAATAAATAAAATAAAACAAAAGTGACGGAGGTATATATATAAAAAAACAATAATCAATAATCAAAATATAATAATGTATAAATGCGAATCAAAAGGGAGTAAAGCAAAATAGCTATCACACCCCTAAAATACCCCCAACTCCCCGTTCTCTTTAAATAGCTAATTCTATTCACACAAATTTCAGTAGCGAAGCCTATCCAACTATAAATATCCCAATAAAAAAATGGAGATACGTGTTGAGGATCCACCTTAATTGCCTGAGGTAGCATACGCTAGAAGAAATACAAACATTTATGTGTATCAACACATTATCAATGCAACGTATATTTATTTTTCATTACTTACATGAATAGCTATCAATAGCATCATTCCACTGACAATATAGAAGATCCTCAAAGAGATCATTAATTAAAACCCGCCAGATACCAATGCTGAATGGTAATGGTTGCTTAAAAGCAAGACAGAACTAGAGTGCTGTCATGTTGAAAGCTGTAATAGGAAGTAGCCACCGCCATGTCACTCTTTTGAATGGAGAGCGTTTATTTCGTGAGAAGATAACTATCATGTTGATAATGTTCCGCGGTACTGATTGTTGTGAAAAAAAAAGAAAAGGAAAAAAGAGCGAGGGGGAGACGGTTCCTTTTTGTATCAATCAAGATAAATAATAATTCAAATCCCGCACATGTGATTTTTATTTTCGCCCATTTCTATTTTTTTTCTCTCGCTTTCTCTTTCCCCCTTTACTGCTGTAAAATTTTTGACGGTTTAGGAATCTTAGATTAGTGTTAGGACCAGTTTAAAAGGCGTTTCGGCTAAGGGATTACAAAATGCATGGGGAAACCCTTCCATTTTGGATTCAGGATTTGGAACCATCTTTAGTTGGCTTTTTGGAGTCTTCATTAGCTTAGTGTAGTACTAGTTGATCCATAGTTCGTATCTGCATCTCAATAAAATTTGCCTATTTTTAATTGATTCAATAAAAGATATGCATTGACTGCGTTTCTTAAGACTTGTCTACATTGCACTGTATGATAGATTCCTTTTTCCCTCATGCCTTTAGACTAGTGATGACCATTCCTCAGATCTCCTAATTATCTCCCTCATGCTACTTCAAATAGACTTTTTGTAGCATGCTTTTGATGTGTGTTGCTGGCGCGGTGTACGGTTTGCGTGAGGGGTTTATTTGGTTATTTAACTGTTTTTACTGTGTTTTGCTAGCACTTGAGGCTCTCCCGATGGCGTTGTTGAGCAACATGGGAATTGTTAGTCTATATTTTTATGTATATATATATATTTTTTTTTTTTTTTGGCGAGGGGTATGACATGTTCTGCATTATACAAGAAACGGTTACTGGAGAGGATTAGGTGTTTATCTATATACATTCGCTTTTCCATTACCTTCCATTTTTTTTAAAAAAAAATTTGAAGCCGGTGGGATCGTATTGCTCGTATTGATCGTTTTTTTTTTTTTTTTTTTTTTTTTTTCAAATGAAGATAAAATATACGTCGCAGATTGACCTCACTGTGTTTTTGATTCATTCACTAGATATTTGCTGAACAACGCTTCCAGTACCATACTAATACGTGATAACGCGTGCTTATAACCCAGATGAAGAATATTTTCAATAACAAAATAATTTTTTACGTACCCTTTACTATTCTTATGATATATCGAAAAACTACGGTAATAAGATGAGCTTAAGCACACTCGGGACACAACAATCGGTGGAAAAAAATGTATACACCTCCCCACCCCCTCCGAAAAACCAAGAAAAAAACAAGGCATTGGTCAATATTTGATAGGCCTGATAGTAGAGGATAATAGCGAAAAAAGAGATATATTTAATGAAGCATAAGTATAAACTCCGAAGGTCAATACAATCAAAGGATCGAATGAAGCTCGCCTGAGGGAGGCTAATGAGATATATGAAGAAGAATCAACAATTATCTGAACTGACAATTGTAAAAGGGGATTGATATAATTTACAAAGGATGAGAAGGATTTCATTATACAAGCATATTTTTTATTGAAACAAAACTGTCAGTATTAATCTGAAGACGCAATGGTAAAAAGGGATCTATTTTACACGGCAAGCGAGAGAGACAGACAGACAGACAGACAGAGAGAGCGAGAGAGAGACTAAAGGGACAGTTTTTATTGAAGCATGTAAAACGTGATATATTTTCTTGGGATATAGATACAAACTATCGACAAACTAATACTAAACTACGCTAAAGGTGGCTCCAAATTCTAAGTCCAAAATGAAAGGGTTTCCACATTCATGTTGTAATCCCTGAACTTAAAACCCTTCTAAGCTAGTCATACCACTAAACTAAGATCATCACAATCTCGAAGGGGTTACAATGATCAAGGAAAAAAAAAAAGAAAAAGAAAAGGAAACGGACAAGGAATTGAGGAGAAAATAAAATCCACGTGGGCGGGGTATGAAATCACTCTATGTTTCCCCCTAGGATTTCGTAAAAATTGAATATATAAAAGAAGTGCGTGTTATGCTGTATATAGCTTTAAAAGTGGCAGTGTCCGTATATGTACGGGAAAAAAATCAGTGCTTTTATAGGGAAACATAAGGAGCCTATCATAAACACCGTGCTATATTGGAACCCCATATTTATAATATATATTTTAAACCCTTTAGATGACCCACCTTTGACAAATACCATAATCAAATTCCGTGCCCAGCCGCTTGACCCTTCTTGCCCAATTCACCGCAAGGATTTAGCTCTATATCATTAGAAGAAAATATCCCTCCAGTATTCTTATTCTAAGAGCCAATTAGCTCAGCCTATCACAGAGTATCATTCCTCATATTCCACTCAAATATATTAACCCAGTATTCATGACCAAAAAACCAAAACCCCATCGAGAAAGAGAGCATTATTTTAACATTTATGAGTCGTTTCAAATGCTAAAAACATGATTTTTATTGTAATAAGAATAAAACAAAGAAAGAGAAATGATTGATAATATATATCTATATATAAAAGTAAACTAAAATGGTTAAAAATGAGGGAAGGAAGGGGAGGAGACCAATTTGTTAATTGTTTCTATGTACAAAAATATAATCTATGTAAGCAGCTGACTAATCTAAAGCAAAGGAATCAAAAATCAAATTCTTCCTTTTGAATAATCTGGTCGACAATAGCATGTCGATTTTGAATGATATAATTCTACAATACAATTTCATGAAAAAAAGAAAGTGAGTACATCAAGTGATGACACACTGGTGAAATAAATATAAAGTTAACTTACTGAGAAGGTTGATGTTCGGGTACCAACAAACCGTTCGGCCCAAGCACATACAGTAGCATCTACAAACATGACAAGATGATCGGCCAAGGGCTTGTGAGGATCCAGAGTAGATTTGATAGTCGTCAAGGGTTCGTACCAAGTATTTTCAAAATCGGCCATCACAAAGGTACAAGGGAAAGCATCAAACAGAGGCGTTAGGTCCGCATTTGTTCTTGGCGATGGCGCATCCGTGGCAATATAAAGTATCATTTGTTCCAAGGCGGTACATCGTTTCAGACGGTCGCTTAATTCCAAATGTTCGAGTTGTTTTCGTATTGATGCTGGTGCTTTTGGTAGTGGTAATGAAGATGAAGAAGAAGAGGATGGTGATGACGTTTGCTGTTGATGCTTGGTATCAGAAGTGGTGGTAGTATTCGTAGTTGATAGTATATTGTTCGAGTTGCCAATCAAATCATTCACATCCGTTTCAGATCCAGTCATGATAGCCCATAGTTGATGTACAAATTCGGGTACACGATCCTTCAATCCTTTCAAAAAATCCGCATCACCCGCCCGTACATGAGCTGCTACAAATCGAGGTAGAGTTTTGTTGGAGTGGGTTTGATGATGCGCTTGACTTGAATCGAGTGGCATAATATCCGTCTTGTCCTTTTCTAATCCATCTAATAACTGTTCGAGAATAATGGAGGACGCATCCATAATAGAAGGGTGGTTGAAGAGTAAAGCCTGCTGTATTCGTAGTCGATATTCTTCGCTTTCTGGATCTGTAAGTCGTAATCGATCATATCCGAATATACCATAAAAGTGTATCAACCGTGCCTTGTAGCTCTTCAGTTGATTAAAAGAAACTTCGTTTTTATAGCGTGGATTGGGTTGTAGGGGATTGCCGTCTTCTTGGTAAAAATGCCATTGGTATCGCTACAATAGAAATATATATATATGATTAATATGAGCGAATAATGCCTTTTCCTGTGTGTGGGCGTGTGCTACTTACAGTAGAGTCCTCCATTAAATACATATCATTTTCATCCTTCAAATCCAATTCTTTTCGTAAAGTTCCAAGTGACATGTCAGAGCGTTCAAGAACCTTGATTCCAAGTCCACCTTTTTCTTCCGGTTGAGACAAGAGTTCCAAATCGGTCACCGCGCTCCACGGTACCATTGCATAAGCAGTAAAGTTGGTGCATCCAAAGGGGTAAGGTTCTTCTGGATCAAAGACAGGCGGTTCTTCAGGTACGAGTTGACCGTCCTTATCAAAGCACTTCTCTTGAAATAGCGGATCGGTCATTTGTTCCAAGATCGGATAGAGTAGGGGCCCCGGAGACCAACCATTGGCATAACCGAGAAACATGGGGGGTACCACTAGTGTTCTATTGAGATACTTCGCCAAAAGTGCAGCATTCTGTAAAGTCCCCCGTTGATTCGAGAATCGAGAATATGGCAAATAAGTGAGATATTTTTCGTCAAGTGATGATACCGATGGTGTAGGCGATGGATCTTCTATATTAGTTACTGAGGTAGTTTCATTTATTTCTTGTTGCTGTTGCTGTTGCTGATCATCACCCCAGTTAAGAATCTTGTTTGGTAAAGGTAGGTTGTTGTATTCGTAAGGAAGGAGTTGAAGACAAATAAACAAGAAAAGAATCGTGATGGCAATCAGGGTTGATCTTTTCCTGGAGTTTGAGCTGAGGAATAGCATGATAAAATATTCAGTACTTCATTCAAATGCTGTTTTTGTGATAGTTTGTCAAATTCAAGGAAGAATATTGGTACGATCAGTAAATAATAATGAATAAAAAACAGAAAGAAAAGAAAAGGAGAATCAAGTGAAAGGGAGGAAGAGGTGCAGCTACCAAAATCCTTTGAATTCCCGACTGACTTGGTGACACAATATTAAATTGGTTAGTAGGTCTTGAAGAAAAAGCAACTACTTCTACTTTGTATTAAATGATGCATTGAAGGGTCCTGGCGATCGTCAGCCATTAATATATATAGAAAAAAAAGTTATCTAGGACGTTTATTGTTTGCTTTCACTCAGATCCAAAAGCATAAAATCATTTTCCCTGGTTTCAACATCTCACAGTACAGTACATACTGTAAGCACAGTAGTGTGGTGTACAGTGTTTAATGTGTCATTAGTCTGCACTGCTTGACGAAAATCTGGGACCAAGTGCTTCATCACAAGTTCCCTCTTCACTCAACCTTATTTTCTCTCTGCACAAGCAAACAAAAAATTATGCGGCCTCATTCGCTGGACAATAGTGCGCAAAGGCGGATCTTGAAAATAGTCAAATAAAATAAAGAAAAAGCAGGATGTTTTGTTTCGTCTCTCTTCACGTTTCCCTCCCTCTTTCTACTTACTCATATCGTCAATTTTTATTTTATTTTAAAGTATATAGAGTAACTTATCAAATTTGACTCTATCGCTCAAAATGCCAGACTCTTTAAAGGAAGAATTTTCGGTAAGTTAGAAGAAGAAAACGAAAAAGGCAGAAGTAGTCAGTAAAAATTTGCCAAGACATATATAACTCATTAAACTGATTCGCCCTTTATTTTCTTGTAGTTTGTAAACGATCCAAGTATTGTGACATATACCTCCCCCGTCTCAACAACAGAAAAACCGGCCAAGCTATTATTCTCAAAATCCAAGGTGTATGTTCATCCTTCTGCCAACAACTCAAGTTATATTCCAGGTTATATCTCCATAGTCGAAAGGCCTTTAAATCACGGTCAGCAACTTATTGCCTGGACTCCGGAAATGTTGATTCCCTCCGAAGATCTCGAAGCATATGTACAGGTGGATACTAATCCTGAAGAAAATGAACAAGGTAACCTACTCGCTTGATTTTTAATAACTATCACTTCGGCTCATACTTCTTTTTTAATAGATTCTACGGTGATGGTTCATTCGGCTAGCTTTGAAGACTCTTCTTTATATGCCATGTCCACTTCTATTCAGGATATCCACTCTTTGAATGTGCGTCCGCCGTCGTTTACAAAATGGTACGGAAGCATAGTCTTTAACTTCAAGGATGGCCATTCTTCTACACCTTTTTGGTTCCATGATGACGAAAGCAGCAGCACTGTATTGCAAAAGAAGACACAGGGTGGCAAATGGTGTTCTGATGAACAGAAACAACAAACTCGATGGGGTGGTGATGAATTCATGGAACGTCTTTGTGCATTGGTATCTATCCAAAGGTAAAAAAGGGGGATGCGGATTATTCACTGAATGTGAAAAACCTGTTGATAGGTGATCGGATTAATTTAATCTTTTAACATCTATATAGATCTGAAAAGGATGTAACTCTTTATCATATTGGGAAAAAGGAAGAAGTCTCTCAGCAACAGCAGCAACAACAGCAACAACAGCAACCCAAGGTACCAATATATGAAACAACACAAATGGATCCGTTAATTGCTGTAAGTTTGTTTACCTGAATTGAATGTTTGCACCTGTCACTAAACTCTTTCTTTCTTTTATATTATGGGGGCGGGGTGGGATATGATGTCGATAAAGTCTTTGAAGGAATTGAAATGGGGATTATTTGAAAAGTTTTCCAGGGTGACAAAATTCTCAAGAAACACAGCAGCAACTGTTTTATTACAAGGCCAAAACTCCTCTCTGATACCATCCAAATTTCAAGAAAATGACACTGTACGAAGAACCATGGACGATTACGATTCAGCTCGTATTTTTTTGGCCAAATGGGCAGCAAGTATGGCGGCCCAATCTGATCAATATGCATCCCAGGAACATCGATATCGTAACGTTGGGCTGTGGGGTCACCAAGGTGGATGGGACGAAGAGAATACTTCTCTTGGCATATTTGAAATTTTGAATGTAAGAAAAAAGAAAAAAAAAAAAAAAAACGAAAATCACGGCGATAGAATGACTAGTGTCAAGTGTCACTCACATGTTATTTTTATATAATATATACATGTATTAGTCCGAAAGCGATTCTTCTATCCCAACCCATACAAGATCTAGTCCTATCACTACTGAACAATGGCGCTCCTTCTTTGATGCTAGTGGTAGGCTGACTGTTGGCGAACCTTATGTGCTTGAAAGTATTTTCCGGGGTGGTTTGGATCCTGCTCTTCGCAAGGAAGCATGGCCGTTTTTATTAGGTGTTTACAAATGGGAATCAACATTAGAGCAACGTGAACATCAATTGGTTGAAAACAGGTAATCCATTTTCGTACTCATTTTAATTTGTCACAACAGTACGTTAACAAGCACAATGTCTTATTTTATATAGGAAACACTATCAAGAGCTTAAAAATAAATGGGACATCCAAATAGCCGAAAGTTCTCATTGTCAAGATCAAAAACATAGGATAGGTAAGCTAGATTAATGGATATTTGTAAAGAAAATACTAACATTACGTTACTTTTCTATAGATAAAGATGTACATCGAACCGACAGGACAACCTTGTTTTATTCGAAAGAAGACATTCCAAATCCCGATCCTATCATGAATGCTGGAACAAATTGCAATTTGGAAACACTCAAGGATATTCTCTGTGCTTACAACGTTTATGATTCGGAACTGGGTTATGTTCAAGGTATGTCCGACCTCTTATCTCCTTTGTATGCTGTTATTGGTGACGAAGCTTTGGCTTTCTGGGCGTTTGTTGGATTCATGGGTCGTACTGTAAGTAATGTTGATGGACATAGCTACTACGTTTGCTAACCATTCCTTATCTTAGAAGGGTAACTTCTTGATGGATCAGTCAGGAATGCACAAACAGCTCTCAACAATGGATCAGCTTTTACAATTGATGGATCCACAGCTTTATCGCCACTTCCAACGAACTGATAGTTACAATCTCTTCTTCTGCTTCCGTTGGCTGTTGGTTTGGTTCAAGAGGGAATTCAATTGGGACGATACCTTGTCATTATGGGAAGCCTTATGGACCAACTACTTGTCGAGTCAATTCCATCTATTTGTCGCCCTTTCTATTTTGGATCAGGTACTGAATGCTATAACTTTATTCTCCTTTTGATTATATTACTGACTTATGCTCATTTGTCTTCTTATTAGCATCGTGAATTTATCATGGATTATTTGAAGAGCTTTGACGAAATATTAAAGGTAAAAATGAGAAGATGCAACAATGACATATGCTGACATATACTTATTTCAATGATGATTTTATATTTATCTAGTACATCAACGACTTGGCTTTGACTATGGATATTCAAGAGACATTACAACGAGCTGAAATCTTATTTTATCAATTCAAACAACGGGTTGAAGCCTTGGACAAGAAACGGACGAATCTAGTAGTATCATCCCCTTCATCCTCTTCTTCAACATCTCCCCCACCTCCTCCTTCATCACAAACCAGTAGTAAAATACCTATGATTAGTCCCTTATTACGTGATCTTTTATCTTAATAAAATATTATTTATTATTATTCTTATTATTTATGTATTCAAACATTGTGAAAGTGTCATGCCATTTTGGGACTCGAGTCAAGTATTTGGCGTCGGAGTTGAGGGCGGCGTATTGTATCACTTTTTGTATATTGGGCCAATTTATTTATTTGTCTTCTTTGTTCTCCTTCTTTTCGACCTTTTTTTTTTTTTTTTTTTTTTTTATATATACAACCAATGTCTATCGAAAACAAGGCATTACCTACGTTACGTAATGGACAACAAGACGGTGATGTTCCTGGTTTCACTGAATTCAAACTTGATCCTTTCCAACTGCACGGTACTTCCCATTTGCTTTTGCCACATCAACATCGAGAAGCCACACGTGTTTTTTGCCTACGATTGCAACCTCGACCACGCTCCCAATTAGCAAACACATTGAAACAGTTTCAGGATCAATGTTATCTTCAATGCGGACCCAACCAAGCCCATCGCGCCCCTCCTCATCTCTCACTCTTAGGCAACATTTCTGTGGATTGTGATACCCATTCTACGGCAAGATGGCAAGCTGTCGACGTTCTGATACAACTGCTCGATGAAGAAATAAAAAAGGCATTGATAGCAGCAACGACAACCACTTCGAAGCCTCCACCTCACCCAACATTTGGTGGCTACTCAGTCAAAGACAAACCTACACGATCGGTCAACATGCGTATCGCGGTGCCTCGACTCTACACACGACTTTCTCAGCACCTTCAACACTCGATTTCTAAAGATTATCTCACAAGCAATATTCGCCTAGATCATCCACCTTCATTTCTATCCTCAAAGAAATCATCAGCTTCGTTATCCTCCTCCTTCTCTTCAGCACCTTCGGCAACAACAGCGTCCCCCTCATCATCTACATCTTCCACGGTCCAATTGATTCCTTTGGCCTACAACGTACTCAAGTCTATTTCTCGTGAGGATGCGCAATGTATACGATCTTTGGCAAACGACTTGATCAATGTGAATCGGTGGGTGAATGGCAAAGAATCCAGCTGGGAATTGGCCTTGCACGAAATCATGCTGGAAAGCCAGGCAGTTGGTAAGACTCAGCAAGTCACAACAATCAAAACTTGGTCTCTTGATGACAATGGTAGCGTAGATCCCTCAGGTAAGGGTGAGCATCATAGTGACAACTCGATGGCTTTGATTCCTTCTCAACAGCAAGCGAAAAACAAGATTCTTCCTACTAGTACTGTGCGCTCTTTCACCTGGTCTTCGTTTATTCCTACTTCTTTGCGTGTCAAACTCTCTGTTTTGTCCTCTAGGTTTCGTTAGTTTTTTTCGCTTCATTCCCCTTATTTAGTTTATTCATTACTGTCTCTCCTTTCCTCTTCTTCCTCGTTTTATTTTTATTTTTATGTTTTACTCTCTCCTCCATTATCTAACATACACATATGTATTGTCATTCAAATACCACTCCTTTTTTATACTCTTTACAACTGTTATATTTGCCAAAATAAAAATCCATTTGTTTTTAATTACTGTTAGATCATTGTTTTCTCTCTTTTTTATGGTGATATTGTAGGGAAAGAGGGGTAAAAGCTCTAGGACTAAGACAGAGATAAGGGGGGGGGGTAAATGGGCTGACTGGGATATTGTTGGGCGGGTCAAGTTTGAATACAGTTGGAGTAAGAAAAGTGTGCTGCATGTATGTATATTTTTTGAAAATTATGTGTGGCATTGGGGTCAGGATTGGATATACAAAATACCTATTCCATCATACAAATATGGAACTGAAACAAAAACTATGACACAAGTATGAATGTACAATACCATATCATAGTACATATCTTACGCTGAAAAAGGAATCCATTATCCTATTATGAAGAGAACAAACTCAAAACGGCTACATAGTGTATCAAGTCATATTTACTTTCCTCTATGCTGAGTATAGGTAAGTGCGGACTCTGACTATGTATTTGCCAAGAACACCTCACTACCAAAAAAGGCACACTGGTTGTTATGTCTGTTAATAAACTGTAACATGAGGATTTCTAGTGTGTGTGTGCGGCCTGATATGTAGCAAGAATAAATTGAAATTTATTATTTTAGTTCATAAGATCTATAAATGGAAGTGTAGATAAGTAAGTAGGTAACTGATAGATTGATATTATACAGTTCAGAAGTTTCAAATATATGTAGAAACCATTGTCCAATTCTAAGACAGTAAAAATGGAATCGGTCCCTGAATATTAAGCTCCAAAAAAAAAAAAAAAAAAAAAAAAAAAGTGGACCACCCCCACTGTTCCCCCTCCCCCTTTTCTTTTCTTTCTTCATCCTTCCTCAACTTGGTTTTTTAATACTTTACTCCTTCCATTCATCGCATTACGAAGTCTATGGTTTTTTCAGATTGTTGCTGAAAATTTGGTACCTTCTATTCAAAACACATAGCAGAACATGACTTCTTGTGCAAAATGGTTCTGCGTTTTGCTGGTCTTTTTTGTTCTTTCACAGTCGACCCTAGTATGCCTCTATTAGTATGATATCGCTTAGTAAAGAAGATATTGACTAACAAACTCACTTCTTTCCTGCTCTTCTTCTTTATTTTTATAGGTTATACTAATCAAAAACGTCTTCATCAGGTGGCTTCGATCAACAATCCTACTATTCAACTACTTCATCCAACAACTTCACATCTCTCATTGCCGAAACGATCCACTTTGCAACACTTTGCCGATTTACAACATGACGATACTTTCATCTTGCAATTCGAAGCATACGATCAACCTTTTATATTGCAGCTGACACCGAATTCAGATCTATTTCATCCTGCGGCTACTGAAACCATCCTATATCCTGACGGACAAGAAACCAAGCAACTCATCTCTCCTGAACACTTCCGTATCTATAAAGGCCATATAGTTCCCTCCCATGATTCTATTGACTTAGATTCAATACATAATATGGACCATTGGGCGAGGATCACTGTACGACATGATATTCTGTAAGTTTATACCACTGACTCTTCTCTGTCGCTATTGTATATAATTACTAACAGACAGTTCTTTTTATTATAGGCATGATCATCCTTATCCCTTATTCGAAGGTGCATTTTCATACCAAGGTGAAATATATCACATCACCACAAAAACCAATTATCACCTTTACAAACGACATGACGACCCTCATCTACCGGATCATTGGCCATTAGTAATCTACCGCGACTCTGATATTCATGACGACGAAGATGATGATGATATCGACAGCATTCCATATTCTTCACTACCTCCACTTGCACATGATCAAAATACACCTTACAACAGCGAACAGCGATTATCATCCTTACAAGTGTTATCTTCACGGAGTTTACCACAGAGGGGTAATACGCGACATCGAAGCAACAGATCATCCCACTCCCACGACGATATTATGTGCGCGATGGAAGAGCTGACATACAATAGAAAGCTTACTGGTTCTTTACCTTTTGGACATTTGAAACACAACCAAACGAGATCACAGGATAGTAATGGAACTGACGATAATGACGACGACAGCGATCAGGCCGAAGACTCGGACGACACAAACGACGATGACGATCAACTAAATCAGCCATCACAAATACCTGAAGTTTTATGGAACAAGAAAAAACGAAGTCTCACTACTGAATTATTGCGGAAACGAGATGCTCCTATCAGTCAAGGATGCCCGAATTCTAGAAAAAGTAAGTCGTTGGATTGGAACTGTCCCAAAAAAAAAAAAAAAGGTAGGATACTCTACTGACTAGTAATTTTAATTATATATATATTGTAATAGTTGCATTTATGGGCGCAGCCGCTGATTGCTCTTACGTCAAATCATATGGTGGAATTCGACTAGCAAGGATACAGATGATTACAGATTGGAATGTTGCCTCGGCGGTGTATGAACGAACATTCAATATTTCTTTAGGGTTGATTTATATGCAAATGTCAACTCCTCAATGCCCCCAGCAACCGAGCCAGCTTATGAATTGGAATCAAGACTGCTCAAACTATTATACCATCAACAATCGGCTTAGCGATTTTAGCTTTTGGCGTGGTCAAAGGGGTGCCGATCAAGCTGCTCTATGGCATCTTATGACAAAATGCTCGTAAGTTTCTATTTATCGATATATTTATTTCTATGTATATTTGTTTATGAACACATATATATTTATATTCGTCGTTCTTTTTTATTGTAGAACTGGCGTCAAGGTTGGAATTGCATGGTTAAGCCAATTGTGTGAATATCAAGCATCCCAGCAAATTGAGGGTAAGGGAATAAATAGTCCTCCATAGCCAGCTATCATATTTCGATTGTACTAACCTTGCGTTCACATAGATAATGGATCTTACGATTGGGTGTCTGGAACTGGAGTATCATCTACGACAAGAGAAGAATGGAAAGTAGTGGCACACGAAATCGGTCATGGTAAGTGAAGTCGTAATGACAACATTGGAAAAAGGAAATAGACGAAATGCATGAAACTGATACACTTTTTTTTTCTGTTTTCCTTTTTGGTAGGCTTTGGTAAGTACTAATTGTAGTAATAAAAATTAGATGCATGTTTTCACATCTCACAAACTTGTTTTTTATTCTAATCCAACATAGGTGCGATTCACGACTGCTCCTCACAATCCTGCGCATGCCAAAGTGGATGTTCCTGTTGCCCTCTTAGTCCGACAAAATGTAGCGCCGGTGAAACCTACCTGATGAATCCCACCAGCAATGTGTCAACAAATGATTTTAGTCCATGCTCTATAACGGATATTTGTAGCTCATTCCCAAATATTGGCTATTGCTTGAAATGTAAGCGGGTACTTTGAAACTTTTTTTTACGCACAAAATCGCTCACTACCTTTGAATCATTATTTTGATAGCGCCTGGCGATGTAAACAACTCTACTTTTTCAATGTGTGGGAATGGGATTCTCGAGCCTGGCGAACAATGCGATCCCGGTCATACTGATAGTCCTTGCTGTTTTGCCAAGAACTGTACTTTAAAAGCTGGCGCTACCTGCGAGTAAGTGTTTTTTTTTTAATTGTATTAATGAATCAGGATATTATGTTGTTGCTCCGATATGCTAACAATAGTCTTCTTGTTATCCGTGCCAATAGCGATTATAGCAGTCAATGCTGTCTCAACTGCAACACTGCACCCAAGGATACTGTTTGCCGACCTGCTGTGTCTGAGTGCGATACTGAAGAGGTGTGCACTGGTTTGACCTCACAGTGTCCACCTGATATTTACGATCCTGATGGAACTTCTTGTGCCAATGGAACAATGCAATGTGCTTCTGGTGTTTGCACTTCACGTGATGAACAGTGCACTGCTCGCGGACTACGACTTAATATCAGCAAACAATGCCCTTTTCAAGAAGACTCTTGTAATATCAGCTGTGCGGATCCTTCGGATACTCAAAATTGCCTAGTGCTTAGTGGTATGTTTTTGGATGGTACTGAATGTGGTCTTGCTGGATTTTGTCGATCTGGAAAATGCGTAGGATCGGGGTTCTGTAAGTGTTCTTCTATTTTTTGTTTTTGTTTTAGACGGCATTAAACCTTATTCCTTATCGTTTATAGCAAACACCGTTCGGGCATGGGTGAACAAGAACAAGAATATTGCAATACCAGTGTTTATCTTCGGTGGTCTATTTATCCTAGGTGTACTGGCTTTGATAGTGTGGTATATCCTTCGTCGGTATCGGCAAAGCAAGTTGGCAAGTGGTAAAGACAAAAACTCTAGACCCTCCTCATTGGCAAGCTCTCATCATGATGGAGTTGGCGGTGGTAATGTCGGTAGCGGTGGCGCTGGTCCAGGGTTAGACTATTATGCAAATCGTGATGTGGCTTTCGGTACAATGGCCGGTAACAGAGGAGACACGCCTGAACGAACCAATCCATTCCTCACGGGCAATACCAAAAGCAACAGCACCAGGATAGCCGGTAGCAATCAATCGATACACAGCAGCTTTGGAAGCCAACGAAATTCCTCAACAGCACCGACGGCGACGGTTGGATCAAGTTTACCTAGCGATTCCTGGGAATTGCAAACCTTCGAAAACACAAGTCAGGATCTACAGCGGCAACATCAATTGTATCCAACAGAATCATCCTTCTCAGTTCCGTCAGCAGGGATATCACCATTACAACAGCAACAGCATCAACCAAAGGCTCTTGATACTACAGCAAACGATCTGTCAGCTCAGCACTTGGGTCATGAACATGCTTTATTTGAACCCACCATTCATATTGACGATGAACATCACCTTCATTATTCGACGAACCCCTTCCCGGTCTCAAGAAGAAGCCATCACCCATCATCCGTCAATAGCTATCATGTGCCAACATCTGTATTTCCGACATCTCCAACCAAAGATTCACCGGTGACAATGACGAACAACCCTTATGATCAGGATCAACCGCCAATAGCAATGACAACTGGATCACATCGACGGGCGTCTTCCAATTTGCATTAGGTCTTTTCCCTTCATTTGACATTGAATCATGTACTTAATGTTTTTTCCTCTTTCCCCACCCACCCACAATAGTTATTATTCACTTCCCCGACACAATCTCTCTTCATACCCATCCACCACACCACCCTCACCGTTATTACTATTACTGCATCATCTCCCTTTTCTTATCATCCTTATTATTAGTGTATTATATTTATCAATTTTTCTTAGAATAAAGTCTTACCTTGTTTTGTGTATTTATCAACTACTACCGTTTTTTAGTGCGTGTATGCGGGTTACAATATTGGTGCTGCATGAAAAAATGTGTCTGTGTGTGTGATTTTTATCGGACAGTAGGGACCAATAGCAACAATATCATTGGAAAAATAAAATTGACTCTACATTGTAGATATCCTGGTTATTATACGGGTAGTCATGCTATATTTAACAAAATAACGTCCTTCTGGAACCATTTTACAGTTTGCTAATTTTTCTTTTTACATCGAAAACAGCAGTTCAGCAAGACAGCACAGAAAACATTTCAAATCCCGCCCACGTGAAGTTTTATTTACTCCTTTTTTTTCACACTCTCTTTCCTTCCATTTTCTTTTTTTCTTCCTTTTTCTTTCGTCACTATTTAACTTCTCTAAGGTTATCATAATACTGGATTAGCGTCAGGACTAGTTTAGAAGGGTTTTAAGATCAGGGATTACAAGATGCATGGGGAATTCCTTTCATTTTGGATTACGAATTTACGACCTCCATTTGTTGGCTTATTAATACCTTCCTTCGCTTAGTTTAATGTTAGTTTGCCCATAGTTTGAATCAATAATTGAATAAAATATGTCTCTTTTTACATGCTTTAATGAAAATGTTACGTTGGCCTCATTCATGTCGTCTACAATAGATTCATTTTTACATGGTGCAATTCACTCTTATGCTTTGTACAATAGATTCCTTTTTGCCATATCCCCTTTATTCTCGCTCACATATACAGTATGTTATATCTCTTTTCTATCACTGCACCTTTAGACTAGTATTGACCTTCCTTTACCCCTCCTCCACAGTTCTATTCATGCTACCTCCATTAGATCCATTGTCACAATGAATCCTGCACCTTCTGTCTAGTTTAGTACGATACTTTAATAAAAAATATCCTTTTAGACTCATTAGCTAGTAAGTGAAGTCAAAGTTGATACTCTAAATATTTTTCCAATGTCCCATCAAATATCTACTTCCCAGATCACCCACCATGATTACTTTTCGCCAGAGCTCCACTGAGTTGAAAATAGGTATCTCCATATGAAGGAAGGCCAATTCCTGCTTGACCAATCATATTAAAAAAACCAATGTCGTACTGACAACGAACGCCTCAAATGTATTCCTCATCAACACCGTACCAGTAGTATAGCCCTCCTAGAAAATACCATTGCCTCCACTAGACTCTTCACTAAACCCTCCTGGTATATACCCGGCTTAATATAGTTTTATAGTTCATATGACATAATAAAATATGTATAAAAGGAATAAGAAACAGTCCCCACTTCCGACACCCAGTAAATCAAAGATTCCCAAAAATTCACCGGAACACCAGAGGTTTATTCAATAGTAATGGTGTAGAATGTAATATGATAACAATAACCCCCCCCCCCCAGATTCATTGGACTGACAGTATAATGTGTAAAATATGATTGTCTTATTTTATTCAATAGAAGATCAAATGTAAAAATAAACGAAAGAAACAATACTAGATGGAATGACTATATGATGTACGCTAACTATATATACTTTTGTGTACGGGGAAATGGACTAGCACGGAGGCAGGGAGAATACGGGAACCAGGACGATGTTATTGAGCTTGAGATCCCTGATGAATGCAGATAGGTTTTGAGTAAAGTGTTCACGATCCCTGCTTGACAATGTCCATTCAATGCCTTCAGTTAATCCAGCAAGACCCTATATGAAAAAGTATAGCAACGTTAGTGCCATAGAAAAAATATACATCACGCTTTTTTTCATTTTATTCTCATGTTACCTTTGCGACATAATCACGACGTTCAGGAAGTTGCTGTTCAATGACAGCGTTGGTATACTTATAGGCGTACTACGGTTGTTGTTGTTTTTTTTTTAAAAAAAAAAAAATCAGATAATCAAAAAACATATAATTTTATCAAATATATGAAGTTGCTTACGTCGCGTTGGAGATAGATAAGAGTATACAGAGGTCTTGAGAGAGACCATTGGTCGTTGTTATCTTCGAATAACACAAGGTAAAAAATAGAGGCCATGATCGTTGGCAGGATTCTTGGATATTGGTTGAGGTAAACGAGCAGCCAGTGAGGATCATTTCCATTTCCACGTTGTTGCAACAGAAGATGGTTAGACGAGGCGGCAGCCGAGGCGGAAGCGATCAGGCTAGATGCCATGGCTGAAGAAGATCGGCGTCGGAGTTGTGAGGGATTTGTTTGTTGTTTTTCGCTTTGCTGAATGACAAATGTACACAAGTTGTAGATCGCCGTACATGTATGAGATCTAATCATGTTTTCGTTCACTTCGAGCCCTTGTTCGCAAGCTTCCATCAAATATACAAATATCTCAGGAGACGGTGGGGAGGGCAGTGTCATCAGTTGATCCCGGGACCATTCATCCAGTAAGTTGTAAAAAGAATTTGCCAACTTTGGGAAAGCCTATGTATAATAATAATAAGTACCCACACCTTTGTTTCCTATTTCACACTATATACCATACCGTCAAGTCTTGCATTGGAATTGCCATCATTAAACGGAGAGCCATGTCGAAAGCATCATCAATCGCCTTATCTTGATACAGCCAAAATACGCCAAAGTTGATATATCGTCCTCCAAGACATCTTGCCAGAATATTGAAGACCAAAGAAATACCCTTGTACTTGTGTTCATATTTGCGACTTTCATCCTGTACTTGATATTCCAACGATTTTCGGCCTGTAAACATCAGAAAAGACTTTAGGTTAGAGATACTACTCTTTCTTTTGTCTTGTTTTGTTGTTATTTGTTTGTTTGTTCTTACCGTATGTACAGATGATATTACTGGCATCCCGGAACATGACAATACCATTAGTGGAGGAGTAATCGAAATTGAGGCGTTGGCTACGATTATTGACAAATTCCGCATAAAACATAAGAAGGGAGTTGCAAATCGGATCAGGAGCCCAGGCATCCATTGCGCGCAGTAATATGCCAGTATAATCAGGATTGAACCAGTCGAAAAAGAGAGTATAAGACCGTCGATTTTGAATTGGAGCGATGAAGCCACATAAATCTAAGAAAACGCCTTGCAAGACACTCTAAATGATACCAACGGACTAATATCAGTAACAAACACACACATACACACACAGCGGCTTAATCCACATCCTTATTTTAATAGAACTTACCTTGGCAGTTTCTTGTCTATAATCATCATCAGTGTTGAGCGGTCCAAGTTGTTCGATGCGTCTATCAAATGGTTTCATAAACTCGAAGAATTCAGCTTCACCGATATTGTCTTCCGCAAAGAGAAGTTTGCAAAGCACCTTGTAGTAGATCATCCTGTTTTGAAGTTGTTTTTGGTTGTTAAAGAAGGCCAAATCGACTGACATGTGGTTTTGCAGAATCATTTGTGTGGTTTCAACTTGTCGAAGGTACCTGACACCAGTAAGTCTAAATAGTATCGGGGAGTTAGTGCTACTCATATGCATTACCAGTTTTTTTTTTTTTTTTTTTTTTTTTTTTTTTTTTTTTTTTTTTTTTTTTTTTTTTTTTTTTTTTTTTTTTTGGCTTTCTGCTTACCCAGAGGACAAATCATTAAATAGTTCAAGTGTACGTTGGACCACAAGAACGTTGTCAGCCCAGCATTGCAAATTGCTTACACTATATAATACAAACGATAAAAGCTAGTTTGTCAGTCATATTTTAAAGCTGTTGGTCAGAACGGGGCGGGCCGCTTACATCTTTTGCATGATCACATTGAGCATACTGCCTTGGTTATTGACGCCAATCAATTCCGATAGTTTGCTGTAAACCTAATATTTTTTTTTTCAAAAAATCCGCTTCCTTCAGTCTTTCAACTTTTTTTTTTCTTTTCTGTGTCCTTTCTTACCTCGGTATTGTCAGAGCTATCACTCATATATGACTTTTTGAATTGCTGGAAGAAGAAGATAAAGGCCATGTCCAGTTTTTGATTCAGGAACGCACTGCCATGATTTCCTTGAAGAGCTTGTTGTACTTCCATGAGCTGAATGACTTTGGTAGTTATCTGACCATCAATTGAATCCAACGTATCCGAATTCAAAAACGCCGCACGGTTTCCCACAAAGGCAGCTGCGATATAGACAAGCCACGCAAATTTAGTTTCAATCACTTCCAGGGCATTCTTGAGAGTTTCCGGATCAGACATATTGTTTGAGGCATTGGTGATCAATTCCTACATTGATGACAGTAGAAAAAGAAGAAGGTAAGTCGATTAGCTATCAAACATCGCCAATTCGATCTTGGATTCCTTTCCTTACCTGGTATTGAGTAGCAGTCGGATCAAAAATGGATATCAGTGCATTGCTTGACGGTTCATATTTGCACCTAGATATTTGACCGATCATATTCAAAGTTTCTACAAGTGAGTCCTCGTTGTCCAACGGATCTAAATTTTAAAAAAAAGTCATTAGTAAATTGGGGAGAGAAGAATTTTACCCAATATATCAATATTCCATTGCAATGTGTTTCTTTTCATCCTATACTTACCATCCAAACCTTCATCAATACGAGTTGCGACAGATTCCACCGTTGTTGTGATATAATACCGGATAAGCTATAAATTAATGGGAGTCGAGTTAAACATGGTATCAAAATGAATGACATCCTATCCTTTTTTCAAGGCATCTTGTAGTTATTACCTCGGAGGAGATCGATTCCAATTTCTCCACCGCATCTTTTCCCAATGATTGATAGTAAGTCATACTCTGTACGATACGAGACCAGAAGCCCAATATATAGGTGGTAGTATTGGGAGACCACTATCAGTCAAAAATATAAATACAAATCCAGTAAGTAATGCTGTGAGTATAAAGTAATAGCGTTTTAAGCCATGATTACCTTCCATGATTGGAACCCTTTGAAGGAGAAATCTGCCACCATACCAATCCATTCAATATAACCAGGTTTGTCAACCATTTCATTCAACGGAGCAGCAGATCGGAAGCGATACAAGAGCCGACAAAAGGAGTTGTAGTTATCCCCGTCATCCATACCTTGAGAAGTCGCCATCACATCACGAATACCCCGCATCAAGCTAATCACAAATTTTGATCGCTCTTCTTGATCCGTGAACAGAGCCCTACGTGCAGAGGCAATGGCCACCAAACAGTCCATTACCTGAAACACAAAAAATAAAATTGCTATCAGTATCATCCTTTTTTTTATTTTTTATTTTTATTCTTTTTTCCTATTTCTTACTTTTGATGAATTAGGAGGGGCAGTGTTGCCATATGCTTGGAAGAAAGTAGGCACAAATGTATCGTCTTCAAAAATAGATCGCCAGGTTGCCGGAATCTAGTCAATAGAAATCATTTGTGAGTCCCCGTTATAAAGAAACTACTGTCATTTGTATCATTTTGGCGCCGTGAAGACATGGTTCTTACCTGTATCGTACCCATATCGTCTGCTGACTCATCCACGCTGGTGCCATTGAAGTCAAATGATAAACATCGTACCAATACATTCAATGTCGCTTCTTGAAGTCGTCCTTCTTGATCTATCATTGATTAAATATATACCGCCAAGTTAGTATATGGTGATTATCCTTGTTTTTGATTTTATCTACTTACATTCCGAAGAGAAAGGTAGTGTACGTTGATTAAGATCTTTCAGAGTATTGTAGGCCAATTTAAAGATATCCAATAGTTGTGTATCACGAAACCCACCAGCTATCAGAAAATAAGAATAAAAGCAGATCAGCAAAAACAAAATGAAAGGAAGACAGTGGTATTCTTACCTGCTCTCCTAAACTTGCCCGCACCCCGAGCAAATGTAGGAGGATTGACATCTTGAATGATGACAGCTAAAATTTGCATACCAACGATACGGTGGTCCATAGATGCCTAATGAAGAAGAAGAATATATCGTTCATATATACGTTATCATCCATTTGTTTTCATACTTCTTTTGTTTTTTCCCTATACCTGAATAAACTGCGTAATATCCTTATACATGCTTCGGTAAGACTCCAAATCCATCCAACCCAACAAGGTCAACTGAGCAAGCACACCAGCCAGCTGAGTAATAATAAAGGGCATGAGGTCCGGGTGAAGAAAAGCATATTCCAATAAAAATGTTCCTAAACAATATCGAGTTAACGAACAACAAGACATGGAGGGAGGAAAATGGAAAAAATAAGACTTACGCAGTTGTGTTTTCGTGTCGTCATTAAACAAAGAGAATTGAGCCACGGCCAGCTGCTTCAAGCGCGCCAGGGAGAAGGTTTGGACGTATGGGTCAGGGGAGTTTTCTAGCAAGATACGTAATGCTGAGGCAGTATCGGTAGGCGAAGATATAGTAAATGTCGGTCGGTTTTCCATACCAGGAGGAGGAGGGGAAGACGATACGGCAATACCATTACCAGCCTCACCTGTAAAGGTCGGAAACATATACTCGAGTATCTTTTGAGATTGGTCACGTTCTTGAGAGGATTTTGGATTGTAAAGTTGACCACACAGGGCAACACAGTATTGAATACGTTCGTCTTGCTGTGCCATCGTTGATGATGTTTGTTGGGAAACTTTTTATTTTTCTTGCTTAACACAGATTTGGGATATAAAAAGAAAGGGAAGGAAAATAACGAAACTAATAACTAGAGAAAAGGAAGTAAAAAAAAGGGGGGTATGACAGTAAGTGATTTCTGTCAAGAGTAAAATATGGCAAAGAAAAAAAGAGAGAAGAAGAGTTGCCAAAAAAATTAAAACAAAAAAAAATAAACACGCATTGAGTTTTCAATCTCAACATTTCACCGCCTGACCAGCTTTAATTCAGAAATCGATCGAATTAAAATAATTTTCTAAGGATTCATTTGCCCTGTTATTCATTATACTCGTCTTTGAAAGATGGGCACCATCATGTTGATACAATGTTGTCAACCAATACTCATTGTCAGTAAAAAAATGTCATTGCATAGTACTAAAGGTGCAGTTTCTTCCAATTATGCATTGTATATCTTCCGGCTAAACCCATTAGTCCAAGAAATCACATTAGTATGATATGATATCATAATATCTGGCATTATAATAATAATAAATTTGACACAAGTATCGTAATTTGTATGATCCTACGCAACCCGCAACCTTCACTTTTTTTTTTTTTTTTTTTTTTTTTTTTTGATATTGGAAGTCAAGAATCAAAGTTAAAAAAAAAAAAAAAAAAAGACGCAATATATATTTTAGAATTTTTTATTTTTATTGAAATAGTATACAAAAAGAGGTAAGATAAAAATACAATGAAAGTAATTGGAAGAGTGGGGGGATATGGAGGAGGACAAATAAAAATGAGAAAAACTAGTGAGGATAAATGCTAATTGAAAAGTAAAGATGCATAAATAATAGAAAGGGTGTATATATATATGTATATAAAAATAATGAGTATGAGATATATCTATATGAATAGAGAGGCGGGATAATAACAACTACAAAAAAAAAAAATTGATATCTAATCTAAAATTCAAAGGTTTCATGATGATAATCCCACTTTCTTGTCACAGCTTGATTGATCACCGTTGTCATAAATTGGTCGGCACCACAGGTATGAACAAAGACGCTCTTCTGTTCAGGGCAGGTATCCATACAGGCACTAATATTGGGGCGGCTACCATACACAGTCTTGTCAAATCCAGAAATATTGTCTTGACCAAGAGGTTCACGCGTCACATAAATAGCCAAATCCAAAGTCATAGGTAAGATAGATACGCGTGCACGTTCCCGCCAGTAATCGATTTGTTCTGCAAAGGCCTTGACCTCTTCGCTGGAGCGTACCACCCACACCAGTTGGATATAATGAGTAATCACCGTTGATACACCAGCACTACGTCGTTCAACACAGTCCTTGATTAATGTCAAAGCAGGAGTAATACCAATACCAGCAGCAAAGCAACTAAGTACCTTGTAATCTTGATATTCCAAACGAGGGCCATATGGTCCATCCACCTTGAAGTGTAGAGGCAAGTTTTTGTCAGCATGATCGAGCAAGTCGCGAGTAAATCCACCCAAAGCTTTGATATGCAATGTAGCCACCATATTGGAAGAGTCAGAATCCGAGGATGCCACAGAAGCCGCACCGCGTCGCCGCAAATGTACTGTGTTCAGAGACGAGGAATCATCCGAGCCTAAAGAGGCGGCGTCCGTGTGATCGGCCACAGCAGCATTAGGAGCATAATCTTGTTTTCCAGTCGGGAGCTTGTCAATTTGAGTCTTTTTATTATCGGTAGGAGTCACAGCTTCATCGATCACAGAAGAGTCGGTGGAAAGAGTTGTGAAGGAGGAGGCACCACGGGAACCACGGAAGACTTCAGAGATGGTCATAGGATGCCAGTTTGCGAATTGCCACTTGCACCATTCCTTGCCCTTTTTCGCCATGGCCACAAAGACGTATTGTCCAGGATGATACAGACGACCAAGTTGACCATGGTCAAACACGACTCGGACGATACCTTCTTGCCTTTCCGTTTTTTGAATTGCAGCACTGATTTGAATGGGAGTGACAGGAATCAACCAGGATTGATACGATCGCCAACATCTATCAGCCACCCACATAATAACCACAGGGATAAAGTAGACAAAACACATGACTTCATGAATACAGGCAAAGATAATGGCCACAATGATACCAATGATATGAGCATAGTAGAAAAATTCAAAGAAGTGGCGACGGATATAACCAAAAGAAGTGATAAATAAAAGAAGGAATCCAAACATACAAATGGTACCAGAAGTGTATTCAATATTATAAAACAAAGCATCTTTAGGAGTATAGGTTTTGTAATAGCCCTTCATCCTATAAAAAATAAAATCAGCAAAAGAAAAGAAACGGCATAAATTCAAGATCCGATTTATCTTACATTCGCCAGACAAAGTGGGGAATAAATTCTAAGAGGCCAATCCGGGCCAACCAACGATGGTAGGGAATCATTTGTTCAAAAGTAAAACCAGACATGGCAGAAAGAAGAGAATTACGTGAGGCCAGCATAAAGACAAAACCCCAGTTCACCATACCAATAAAAGCAGCACGTCGATCAAATAAACCAATGGATTCCCATTTGTATGATGAAAAGGCATCGTTCCACTTAAAGGGTGCAAACAAGGTCCAAAGCACATTGATAATAAGAAATAGAGAAACACCTACGATATGTTTGATAGCAATCATTTCAGTCACCCATGGAATAGCCACCACGCGGTCTAAAGGCCGCATCCATCTTTCCCAAGGTAAGGCAGGATCAAAAGAGGCGGCAGCAGCAATAATATCCGCATCCGCTCCTTCTTTCTGAAGTTTCAGCTGCTTCCGTCTGTGCAAAAAAATACGCCATCGATTGACTTGATATCCAATACAGTAGATTGTAAAGAGGCCCCACCAAAAGAACGCATAACTATACCCAGCAATATGGAAATTAGTGGTTGTTCTTAATTTCATAATAAATCAAAGAAATGTTTTCCAAGTAATATAAGATTGAATAAAAAAAAAAAGGAATAAAAAAGAAACCTCTCCCAGTAAAACTACCATCATCGTCAATTTATACAAAAAAGAGTTTTTTTTGAAAAAATATTGACCAATGAGATATGATCTGATAAAAACATCTGATAACAGATGGAGGACTAGTGGTCTCTCGATTATCCGACAACGGAACGTAAAAAAAAAAAATATTGAAAAAGGAAGGTTTATTTTTTAATCAATTGAATACAATAGGGATACCCATCATCAGTGACATGCTGTATCAAGCAGATAATTTCTTGGCACAGAAAATAATCACACCATTTAACATTAAAGTTTCCCATTGATTATTGAGCAATTAAAAATAACAGTAAATGGATCATAAGTACGATCATTACCGAAAAAGAGAGTTCCATGGGGATCTGCACATTCGATCACGACGGATTTTCTTTATTTTATTTTATTTTGGAAGGAAGATCAAGCGGTCATTAAATAGCGGTCATTCAATTACCATACTTCGTAAATATACATATTTGATGTCATGTTTGAATAGAAAGGCATTGATAGTTCTCTGATTCTTGTGCAAATGATGAAAATGATTGTAAGCGCAGAAAAAAAAAAAAAAAAAGGAAGTATATATTTTTTTTGTCGTGCTGTCATTACCGGAGCCCTGTTTCAGAAAATGGGCCTGATTCTGTCACTATGATCAGGTGAAGAAGTACTATAATGGTTGCCCTTGTCGCAATGGTTACTCAAATCGGAGATGGCCTCGTTATCCTCATAGACTTACCCGGTGTCTATTTTGAATGTGGTCAACTTCGATAAAAAATGTGTCAATTAGACCAGGTAAAACCTGAAAAATAGAAAGCCCGAATTATAATACATGAGCAATGAGATATACCATTATACACCTATAGATATAATTATATATTTCAGTGGATGTTCAATACAGTTCATAATTGTAATGATAATCTATAAATACAGTACTGGAAGGTCTATAATTCCCAAAACACCAATATCCACGCATATACACAAAGATCAACACTGTCACATGAGAACATCCTAACCCCCCTGTCCCCATCCATCTAAATTCAAACAATATATCCTAATCCCGTTTAATATCAATTTTCAAGTAACGTTTATTATCATTCCTGCCTTTCTATAGCGGAGTTTTGTGTAAAACGGATCTGATTATCAGATCATTAAAAAAAAAGTGTAAATATAAAACAAAGATATTCTAAACCAGACAATGTCAAATATAACAATAATCTATACTACTAAACTACGTGGTAACTGGGCGCTTCTTGTTGTTTTTCTTTTTCTTCTTCTTGCTACCATTGGCATCATCCTTGTTGTTGTTGTTGCTGTTGGTCTGACGGGGAATTTGATTTCACTTTCCGTTCTTGATCGCTTGGCAGATGGTGTTGTACTTCCTGGTAAAGGTTTCAATAGAGTTTTGGGCTGTGTTGACACTGACGGTACTTCTGTTTTTGATGTTGACATTGTGGATGATAATGATGTTGCTGTTCTCGGCACAAAACATGCCACAAAGAAGCCATTGGTTAAGTCTTCCGAGGGGAGAGTACGAACCACAGAATCGGATTGTTCTAAAAGACAAAAAAGATTAGCATCCTTTCTATTTTTCATTATTTATCTCTAGTTTTAGTTAAGCTCTTTGTTTTTACCTCGGTAATTTTCCATTTCCCCAGGAAATCCGCGTCTTTGCCAAGTGGGTAGTACCGATTCACGCGATGCCAAGACAAATTCAGGGTGTCGAGATAAGATTGTTTGGACCACGTTTTCATTTTCTTCACTATGTATTGAGCACGTCGAATAGACGATTCGTTTCGCATTGGGGACTATAATAAACAGATATATTAGTACAAAAGGGAAAAAAACCCCCCCCCCAGTTGAGTAGCGAAGAGGAAGGGAAACAAAAGTTTACATTTGAGAGCATGTTCTATGATAGAGATTTGGAAATCAGAAAGATTTTGAAGTCGTTCTTCACGAGTAGTAATAGTGCCGTCCGCATTTTCTTGTTCATCTATGAATAAATATGATAATTAGCACCATTATCACAACAGCTTGTATCTTATTTTGCTTGGTTTACCATCATCACCATCCACTAAATGATCCAATCGACTGACAATACCAGAACCAGAGCATGATGGATCTAGGAGAAGGTATTCCACTTTAGCATACATAGCGTCCATTGGATCAGCATCCAAAAAGGATCCATGAATAGCTTCGATGTCTAACGATATTAATAATAAGAATAATTATCAATACCATATCCTATGTTAATATCTTCTTCTGTTTGTCTATCTTACTTCTACAACCAGCCTTTGTAGTGAGTTTTTTGAGCGTCTGTAAGCGTCGTTGATCCAAATCGAAGGCCCAAATTCTACCAGTGTTTTTCATCAAAGCAGAAAGGTGAGATGTCTTGTTTCCAGGAGCGGCACAGGCATCGATCGCATGGACATTGGTTGGTATTTGAGCAACATGGGCTGGGAAGCAAGAAGCTTTATCCTAATGACAAATGTTTTATATAGATCAATTGATCAGTCAAAATAAAATCCATTATATAGATAAAAAAAACCATACCTGAAGAATAATGTCACCAGCCACGTACTTTGGATGAATATGGAGATCAGTTTTTGGTGGGAAGACAAGAACATCATGTAAATGGGCATCTTTGCAAAAAGACTTGATGCTAAAAACAAGAATACAACCATTGGTAAGTTCATTCATATATCCCCTTTCTCAAGAATACTTAATCCTTACCCTAGGGTTCGTAAATCTTCAGGAGTGTCAACAAAAGTGTACCCTTCTTTTTCAAAAGCCTTGATCATGTTTTCCACGGTAGATTTGTGTTCATTGACTCGGACATAACGGGGAATATGTACTGTATAGAAAAATAAATGAGAAAGTTAATGCATGTGGTTTACCCAGTAGATACATATTTCATATAACTTTACAGGCATCCTTTGACTTTTGGCTGAGAAGATCCGTGTTGGAAGTGGCCCCTTTCTTGATCTTGATCTTGACCAACTCCGCCTTGAGCCGTGCTTGATGTCTTGTAATACATTGCTTCAATGGTGCTTGACTGTTGACAGGAATCCCACGTCTGCTGAATAGAAGATCGTGGATCAATACTAGAGCAAGAGATCGTTTCAACTGGAGGTGTTTTGACCAGTAGTAGCAGAGGGGACCGGTTAATATCACAAAACAATTAAATATGAATAAACACTTTTTTATGTTTACCTTCTTTTCAATCACACATATTTCAGTGGTATCAATAATTTCGTTCAATACATGTTTATCTATATAAAGAGAAGTAGACAGTTAGTGTAGCACAACATAGGCGAGCAACAGCACTAGAATATTAGGAGCAAACTTACACTTCAAGGTTTCGCAAACAAGTGCATACATCTTTTTCTTGTCTTGGACTTTGGGATCGCCAAGAACTAGCCCTTTGATTGTTCCTTCGTGTCGCCCAAGCTTATCAATGATTTGCCCAGCATGTTGATAAAAATTCATTTGAAATGAATAGCAATTCAAAAAAAAAAAAAAAAAAAGAAAAAAGAGACTGTCTTGCCGCTGCTGGAATATGTCGGAATTCAAAATTCACAAATCAGCCTTTTTTTTGGTTGTTGTTTTTTTTGGGAAGACCCGCGTCTCTCTTTCGTTTTCATTGCTTTGAATAATGTCGGCAGTAAGTATTAGTTACCTATTAAGAAACACCAATATAATGATAATTAACTTATTCTCTTTTATATGTTTGTAGTTTGTCCCTGTAAACCCAAAACCCTTCCTCAACGATCTTACCGGTAAAGCTGTCGTCGTCAAGTTGAAATGGGGTGGTGAATACAAAGGTTATCTTACCTCTGTTGATGCGTACATGAATTTGCAGGTAAATCAACCGCATCGTTTGTTTGCAACAAAATAGTATCTCTTACCTTGATTTTTACTATTATTTTTTTATTTACTCTTTTAACTATAGCTTCAAAATACCGAAGAATTTCAAGAAGGCGTGTCAGTTGGTACTCTTGGTGAAGTCATGATCAGGTAATAGAAAAGAAAATGACGAGCGATCAAAAATGCATGATACTAACACCAAGCTATTTTCTGTAGATGTAACAATGTTCTTTATATCCGTGGTACTGATGAAGATACAGAAATGAATTGATCTGGGAATTTTCTTTTGGTCCCTCCCCCTCCCCTCTTCCGCTACCACAATACACATACGTACTTCCAGACACCTGCTTCCTACACTCATACTCTCACGCTGTCATATTAGATATTAGTCGACTACGTACTCTCATCCCCATTCTCACACTATTGATCACTAGGATCTATCCATATATGATTTTGATTATTTTGTTTTATTTCTTTTTATCTTGACGAAAACTATATTTGACACTTGTAAATAAAATGAAGGATGTTTTGATGTTGATTTTTATTTGATATATCGATACAATGATTGAAAACAATGATGCGTTGGTTATTGGGCGGAATTAGATTTATATGGAGGTTGAGGGGTCAGAATTATCTTAATTATATAATGACAGAAAAAGGATGATGATGATTATATGTTGTTGACGCCGGCATAGACATGGTTTGATAGAATGACATCTATTATGGACTGCTACTACTCCTGATTGACTGACTAAGGGGAATATTACGTCCTTCAGGAATAACAAACTTGACCGAGTACATAGAATTTGCTTATATATGATAAGATAAGATACACCAAAGAAGTTATCTTGAGTAGAAAAAAACGAGAATGGAGATTGTCTTCGTCTTTTTTTTTTTTTTTTTTTTTTTTGAGAGAGAGAGAGAGAGAGAGAGATGGCCAGGAAACATAGAGAAAAAAATACGTGACACTGTACGTACTGGGCTTTTCTCATTACCAATAGAAAAGCATTCGCACCATCTTATGAATGATTTTCTAAGATTCGTTTCATTTTATCCATGTAAAAAGATATATGCAGTAGTTTGAAATAGAAGTTTATAGAAATATTGTCAATACCCATGGAGGGCATATTGTAAATTATATATGCTCTGCAACATGGCATAAATGACGGTACTTCAATTTTGTTTGTTTTGATACTGCAACTTAGCTTGTTAGAAAGTTCCCAGAAACAGGATTTGAGCCAAGAATTAATCAAGTTATTACTTCTTCACTACTTTGGCTCAAAAATGAATCCAAACTAATTGTATGTATGGCATGCAGAATTATTCAAAGATTTTTACTTTACTAGGTTTTTTTATTTCATTAGGCGTAGATGCTGCCCCTTTTTTTTTTTCCGGGCGTTTGAATTCAGTCCCTAATACGGTGAGATTTATATTCACTGACTGGATTTGAAAATACGTGATTTTATAGGAAGGTTTTTTTCCTTCATTGTTTTGATAGATATGTAAAGGCGCCAGCTCTTTGACACCGAAAATGTGAGCCTAATTGGGTGCTAAAAAGGAATTTAGGTTACCTGAATGTTTATGTTTTTTGCACTTTTTGTTTTCTTGTATGATGTCGTTATGTTTGGGTTAGTACATATTCTGTGTCATCTATGATGAAGTTCCTACATTTGAAAAATAAGTTTTTGATTTTAATTATTTAATTAAAAATAATAAGGATGCTGTAATAATGGCATCCAGAAGTAGGGTTGTAAGATAGAAACAGTAAGTCCTTAAAGTTGCGCCCCCTTTCTCCTATTTTTCTTTACCAGAATCTGTTCTAAAACATATTTTCATTATGCGTTCCAAAGCAACTGAAGAAGCTCATCACGAGTTTCATGGCGGTGCTTTAATATATTTGCAGTCATATAATTCAGTTCCAAGTTTCCCCTTTGTCTTTTCCCTTTGGACATTTTTTTTTCTGTGCTGTAAATATTCTAAAAGCTATTTTGCCTTTTTCTAAAAAAGCAAACTCCCTCCCCACCCCTTCAGACTTCTGTCAACAACTACACAACATGATACCTTCTGAAGATGGTGGATACGGCGAAGGTGGCGCAGGCTCTGAATTCAATCCTCTCGCTATCCATCTGGCGCTCTTTTTCACTATCACCGGTACCTGTATATCCCTACTGTCAGTTTGGCTTCACTGGAAAAACTACCGGAAACCTGTAGGTCTATTAACAACAATAAAAACAAAGCAAGCTACCGTCATCAAACCTGCTTTGCTAGTCTTACTAACCTCTTCTCTTTTTTCTTCGTTATTCAAACCAGAATCAACAACGTCAAGTCATACGTATATTGTGGATGTAAGTATCTCTCTTAACCTCTCCCTCGCTCTTTTCTCCTTTTTTTTTCCTTCTTCTCTTTCTCTCTACCTTCTTTTGATATTGATGGTGCTAACCTTCTTCATCCTTTGTATTATAGGGTTCCTATATACGGTATTAGCACTTTTATATCTTTGATATCGTTGAACACAGCCTTTTACGTCGATACCTTCCGCGACATATACGAAGCTTTTGTTATCTATGCGTTCTTCAATTTACTGCTGAACAAGTTAGGTGGAGAACGGGCAATGATTATTATGCTGCATAGCAGACCTCCCTCTGAAAACTTCTTTCCTGGCACTCTTTGGTCTCGTGATATCTATGTAGGGGACCCTTATACCTTTTTATTTGTCAAAAGAGGTATTCTTCAATTTGTTTATGTCAAACCACTTTTAGCTATTGTTACCATGGCTCTCAAGGTTACGGGGAATTATCAAGATGGTGAAATATCCTGGTCAAGCTCTTATATGTATTTGACTTTCTTCTACAACCTCAGCGTCTGCCTTAGTTTATGGTGCCTTATGGTCTTCTTTTATGCTACAAAGCAAGACCTGATTGGATTCAGGTAAACTTTTTCTCCCAATGAAAATTGGACTTACATGTTGCTCTGAAAAACTGACCGTTATTCTCTCCAGACCTTTACCCAAATTTTTATGTGTCAAAGCTATCATCTTCTTCTCTTTTTGGCAAAGCGTCATCATTGCCCTATTGGTATCCTCTGGTGCTATACGTGATGGTAAGTGAAAATAAAAGACTCATTATTTTGCTTGGCAGAATTGATGTTAATCCTTGGCAATTATTCCCTTTCTAGATGGTACTGAGCACATTTCTGTGGCTATTCAAGATTTCCTTATATGTATTGAAATGGTTCCATTTGCTATTGCCCACTCGTAAGTTAAAACTCATAACGCCCTCAACTGAAAAGAAAGTATGAGTACTCACATACCATTATTGCGTTTACTCGATAGGTTTGCCTTCTCGTATGAAGATTACTATGACATGAATGTGCACTCTGCCAGGATGCCGATTTTTACAGCCATCAAAGACTCGCTTGGTCTCAAAGACGTGTTAATGGATACTCTCGATACATTCCGTGGGTCCAAATTCAACTACAAGTCATTTGAACCATCTGAAGGTGTACCTCATATTGGCAGCAGTCGCACCTCGCGCATCATGGCAGGACTACGTTATTCATCGACTACTTCCAAAAAACGCTGGTTGGAACCTGCACCAGCGTCGAAATTCCTGACGACTGGACGTGGTATTAATGATGAGGTGGTGGTCGAAGAAACTGAACAGCTGGCTTTTGATGATCCTCATCCAGATGACTCTGTAGAAGAACTGTATGTGGCAAGTCGATCTATGCTATTTGGCGATTACAATTATCCAGTGGTTGGTTTTCGATCTCCTCTCTGGCGACAAACGAAACAAAAATATCGATCAAGTGGATATGGCGGAGCGGAATCATCATCCAAATCAGTATACTTACCAGACGATGACGGCGACAGCGGCAAACTTGGATGGCTTTATGGGTCTAACAAAGCAAAGTACAGGCCGATCGAACAACGGGAGGGGTGTGTGGACGTTATTGTAGAACAAGGAAAAGGGAATTATGTAGTGCTGGATCCCGCCGTCTCCTTTGAAAATAATACTACACCTTCATCACGACACCCTCATCAAAAGCAACGCCCTCGCCAACAGCCACTGCCACAACAACAAATGAAGCAACCTATTCACACGACATTACGACACCAACAACAGCAACGGCAACAACAACAAATGAAGCAGCCTACTCACACAGCATTACGATACCAACAACCCCAACAACCCCAACTGCATGTACATACATCCCAGTCCACTCCTCCAGCTTACCAGCAACGACCTATTGTAGCGCCTTCGACACCCTCCACCTCTACATCTTCAACGTCACTTCCTCCTCCTATACCCACAACGTCTAGTACATCACAATCATCATCATCAATGACTGCACCTTCGCCGCCACTCACTTCTCATCATCCGCAGTCTTATACATACTACGCATCCTCACCTTCCTATCGACAATCACCACCAGCTCGACAGGAACCTTACCCTACAGAATTATCTGAACAGACACGACCACAGGATCCATCTTATCAGTCCTGGTCAAGGCTCGAACCTTCATGGCATGATCAGCATGATGAACCGGAGACGCATTTTTTGGGCTATCATCCAACTAACAATGAACAGGAAGATGTGTTTATGACAAGCAATGTTTGGAAGTAGTTGTATTATTTTTTATTATTACTATTACTATTACTATTATTTTATTTTGTTTTATTTTATTGTTTTGTAGTTGTAGACATCTACTAGTTTTAGTTATTAGTTTTTCGCGAAATCATATATTTAGTGTGTATCGCTTAAATAAAATTGAAATTTTTGACTTTTTATGATGGTATACATATAGTGCGTACGGTTACAGTTTTTTCGGAGATGGTTCTATTTATGTGTTACCTCATACTGTGCTATGATGCTGTAACTGAATGATATGAAATTATGTGGTGGGGAGAGATAATTTTTCACATGTACTATACTATACAGTACACTATGGTGCAGTTTCGCAAGGATGTGAAAAATTGATGTTTCATGGAAATGGCCAAGGATACTTACTTTACTTGGCAAAAAAATACTACATGTCGACTCACATAATATTATAGCGAGGATAAAAAAGAACCAAGATGCGCGGTTGTTCTTTTCCTTTTTTTATAAAGAAACAATATCTGAAGCATTTGGGAGTTGGTCGGTTTTGGTTGAGGGATCGAGGGCTTGCAACGCCAAATCGTTTACCAAAAACGCCCCACATCCCGCCCACGCGAATTTTTTATTTACCCCCCAATTTTTTATTTTTCTCTATCTCTTTCTTTTTTTCCTTCTATATTTCCTGCACCATTCAACTTTTTTAGGATTATGGCGATTTTAGATTAGTGTCAGGATTAGTGTAGAACGGTTTTCAGAAAAGGGATTACAAAATGCATGGGGCAACCTTTTCATTTTGGACCTAGGATCTGGAGACAACAGTAGTTGGCTTTTTGGACCCTTCATTAGCTTAGTTTGGTTTTAGCTTGACCATAGTTTGTTGTATACATCAGAATAAAAACATTTGTCTTTTTATATGCTTCAATGAAAATGATCCATAAATATCTTTCATGTTTTATTGAAGGGATTCCTTTTGACCATCGCCAGTTTTAATTAGTACTGACCATTGTTGCATTTCAATAGAAGATGTCCTTGTCTCTCTCATGTCTTGTACAGTACTGTGCATAAAACTCAATTTCACCATTGTTCCTTGGATATCAGTGGTGATCTTTAGCTGCTCATCAGCCTCGCTCATGTTTTCTCCAATAGAACCTTCCATTGAATAGACTCCTCTTCTTTAGTTTTAGTATCTAACACTATGTTTCAATAAAATATGACTTTTCATTGGTCACTTCATGACCCATTTGATAATAGACAATGTTTTTATTATAGCTGTTTTATGAATTATTTTCTTTTGAGCTCACCAACTATGACTACCTTTTCCCTTTTGATACCCTGGGAACGGTTGATAGTCTTAAATTCTTAATATAAAAGATGGCCATATCCCAATCGACTAATTGTATGAGTGAATATAGGTTGTCATGTGGGTGACCCACCAACATAGAACATTTTGCATTGCCTTTAGCTTATTCATGGATATTTTTCCTACCCCCTGAAGCATATCTATAGGTTGACATTTCTAGGTCCCTTAATTATGAAACGTGGCCGTCTTCACGGTTTATTATTCATATCAATCAGCCTATGTAAAACGTGTCGCTAGCGCAGTCCCCACTATACTGGGGATACTGTGTATATCGGCCTTACTACTGCGGTTTCTATTTTTTCCTTTCTTATTTTGTCTTGCGTGTGATATAAGCCCAATGGGAACGTCGATTAAGGAGTAAAGTAGCTGGGGTCTAATATCATCAAAACCTCACTGCAACAGCCTGTCCCTGAATCCAGTATCATATCATATCATAGATCAATTTTTTGCAATTCTGAAAGGCTTTATGATATATAAAAACTGCAATATCATAATCAACATTTACTTTTAAGCTCTTATTGAACTGTATCGCACACTACATGTTTTATGATACTGTAATAACCTTGGCACTTCCTTTAAACGCCTTGCGTGTGGAAGAGGAGTTGATTACGTTAGCGTACAGTACAACAGAGTGTAATGACCTACGTACATTTAATTTTATTATATTTTTGGCACGGATTTTATGATCCTTCAATGAATCATAGATCCTCCAACTTCCGCCATGCGAAATTTTATTTTGGCTTCTCCCGAAAATCCCGTCAACTTACGTTGTTTACCAAATATAGATAATTGAATGCGTCTCACTCGTCTAAATTTGAGTCAAAAGTCCCAAAATGCGGCGTTTGAAAATGAATGAAGATAAAATAGTCGGCAACAGTGATTTATCCGCTTTTCTCTTTTCTATACTATATATAAATTCTTTGTCTATATTTCTATGTCCCACTCTACAACGTCCGCAGATCCGTCCTCTCATCTGTCACTCTTTCCCACATTGCCTGCCGTTATTCCACCCACTACCCGACTGAATTTTTTGAAAAACTGGTGGCAAAGGTCGGTCATGTCCGCCAGCCATGCAGAAGGACGATTACTTCAACGCATTGTACCCAACACTGATATATCACTAACACAACCTTCTCTGTATCCTCTTGTGGGTCGATCTGTTGCGATACCGGTTGGAAATGGAAGTCATGTCAATACGTTTACTTTGAGCCCTTTGACCAACAGTGCCAAATTGCCGATAACTGATTCCGCTCCTACACCTGTGGTATGGGACCATACCAGCACTTGGGAACAAGGCGACAAGGACGCAGTGCTGGAGCGTGGTGAAAACAGCAAAAACCTGGTTATGTGTCATGGATATGGTGCGGGACTTGGATTCTTTTACAAGTAAGTACACAATAGTTATGAGGGAAAGACTTATACTGAATTCTTATTCGTTTTTTTTTTTTACGGTACACAAAGAAATTTCTATGCTTTAGGCCAGGTATCTGGATGGAATCTTTATGCTATTGGTAATATTTTGACATATATATATAGTGAAAGCGAAAGGGACAGGGGCAAGAATGATCACTTACCCTCTGACTTCATGCATTTTAGATTGGCTTGGGATGGGGCGGAGTTCAAGGCCCAAATGGACCATTACTAAGAAGTCAAATCAGACTTGGGATGATATCGTTGAAGAGGTAAAGAAAAGAAAAGAGAACTATTTAGTACTACTTTTATCGCTGAAGAGAAGATACTTATTATTACAATCTTCAATAATAGACCGAAAGTCATTTTGTGCAATCGTTAGAAGAATGGCGGAAATCTGTTGGACTTGAAAAGATGACATTGATGGGTCATTCACTCGGTGGATACTTTGCTACTTGTTATTCTCTCAAGTACCCTGAGCGTGTAGAAAAACTGATATTGGTATCCCCAGGTAAACCCACATTTATTTGCTCCGGGCTATCTAAAAAGAAAAACTAAGACTCACTTCAACTATTTTTATTTTACACTACACAGCTGGTATCGCTCAATCTCCAAAAGGCTTGATATCCCAAGAACCATCTGATAAATCACCGCAGGAGCTACTCGAAAATGAAGCCAAGGAATTAGGTGCCACAATGCAAGCTGAAGCTGCTGAATCTGCGGGTCAACAATTACCGCCTACGACTACACCACCAGCTCGTAGAATCCCAGGCTGGGCTCGTTATATGTGGGATCACAACATCACACCAATGAGTATTGTTCGGATGATCGGTCCATTTGGTGCTAGGTAATTCAACATTAGTTTGGTGAAGAGAGGGAAGAAACAATAGCGATTGATCCATCACTCATCTATTTTTTTTTTTTTTTTTACATGCGCAGTTTGGTCAACACTTATACGTCAAGACGATTTGCCCACTTATCCACTGAAGAACAGCATGACATCTATGATTATATGTAAGTTTCCAACGATGCGGAATATTTTTGGAATGCATAATTTGGTTTTGTTAATGCTTTATATCTATTTTATTATCTAGATATCAAATTACCTCAAGCACTGGATCTGGTGAGTACGCTCTGGCATCTATATTAGCTCCTGGTGCATATGCTCGAAAACCTCTCTTCCATCGTCTGGCAAAGCTAGAAATGCCCACTGTCTTTATCTATGGAGAACAAGGTAAAATTTCTCGTCTTCTTGCACCCCCCTCCCCCAAAAAAAAGGAAATATACATATGGATGATAAAATCCTTAAGAGGAAATACGCTCATCCAATTTTACTTAATTCTTTTCAATTTATAGATTGGATGGATTACAAGGCAGCGGAAGAAGCACGCAAGAAAATGAAAGTGGATACCAAAGTCATACGAATTTCTGAGGGTGGACACCATATGTATATCGACAACCCACAGGAATTCAACGCGGCAATGGTGGATGAAATGAAAAATTAGAAGCTTGCGGATTGAGCTTAGCCTAGACTTTTTTTTTTAGGTACCTTCAAGGTTATCTTGTTTATTTACTTAGAATATAGATAGTTATTACACGCATTTTGATTTTTTAATGATTATATAAATAGTAATAAATACATGGTAGAAAAAATATACCTTTTACTTGTATTAGATTTGCTGAGGGGGGGGTGGGTTTGGCCGGGTGTGAGCGTGGAAGAGCTAGGAAACTGGGTGACCAATTTGGGCACAAGTGGGCGGGTGCGGACGTTAAAATAAAATTGGGCATTTGACCAAGCCACAGGACTGTTTGTAAATTTTTTCCTCAACGTGTATCTGAATTTCAGACACTCAAACAAAATCAGTTCCTTCTTTCTCTTTTATTATACACATTTAACCGGTAATACCAACGTTATATCATCATTCCTTCGAAAGCGACGACACTTATCAGACGGCGCTATTCTATTCATGAAACCAGCAAATACTCATCATAGTCCTTTTTTTTTTTTACGCAAATAGAAAATGAGCTCTGCTTTGGTTTGGGAATTGATCAAGAACAACAACTCCTTCCTTGTGAAGCGTGATGGTCTCCAACTTTCTTCTGAACCCTCCAACTTGACTAACCTCCACTCCTTCAAGTACTCTGGTCTCGCCAATGAAAAGGTATATTGTTATGGAAAAAAGATGACTAACAGAATGTACGAATGACGCTTCAAATGATTGGCATGCTCAACTTTTTTTCTTTCTCGCTTCCTATTTAGACCGTTGCCATCCAAGCTGCTCCCCGTGGTGTCAAGGTTACCACCAAGAAGACTAAGAAGGCCAACTCCCCTGCCAAGTCTGTCAATTCGGTTGTGATTGCTAAGGGTCGTCGTCAAACTGCCAAGTCTGTTGCCAACTTGATTGCTCGTAGCAAGTACAGACCCGATCTCCTTAAAGTAAGTTATCTTTTGTCTGTGTATTTTTATATAAGCTTTTGTATGTATAATGCTAACCATTCATCTCGATTACACTTCTCGTCTCTCTTTCTGTAGGCTGCTCTTGCTCGTGCCTCTGCTGTTATCTCTACCCAACAACCTGTCAAGGCCAAGAACTTGCGTCCTGCCAAGGGTGTTCGTGCTGAAAAGAAGGCTCTTTAAATTGGACTACTGTAGTCTTCGAATAGTTTCCCTTATTTTGCTATGTTTTTTAGTGTAGTACATTTTATATTTACCACTTCGCATGAATAAAGGCAATGAAGGATTCAATGTATAATAGTGCTGTTGTTTGTATGTCTATTTTGTTTATTGTGCTTTTTCTTCTTTGCAGTATGTATGTATTCTTTGTTAGTCAGTGCGTCCAAAGATTTGTGCTTGCCGAGAATGACCATCTGCGGGGAATTCTGCTAAAGCGAAAAGCAATGGGCTTATGCGATGATGAGAGCGTTTTTCTTCGCCTATATTTTTCAATGTGGACTTATACAATAAGATGATTATTGACGGAATGTTTATGATAATGATTTAAAACACTGCGATAATATAGTAAATCGATTTAGAATCTGTCATTTATAATACATGCGCCCCGAAAAACACCAACAATAACGATATGGACGGGTGAAACCAAATTGCATCGCTATCGTTGCAAATATCCGTTATTCTTATGTATATAACCATACTATATCTAGTAAGACAATCGCCTTTTAAAACTTATTTTTTTATAATTTATTCATGGATATGAAAAAGGTTATTAAGAAAAAATTAGGGAAGCAGTCAATGCTGCAATTCAGTGAGAGATTACAGAAAACATTTCAGATTCCGTCCACGTGGATTTTTTTTCGCCTCTCTCTCTTTTTTTTTTGATTTTCTTTTTCTTTTCTTCGCCATTCAACTTCTTTGAGGTCGTGGTGATCTTGAATTGGTGTCAGGACTAGTTTAGAAGGGGTTCAGCTTGGGGTTACGAGATGCATGGGAAACCCCTTTCATTTTGGATCTAGGATCTGGAGACACCATTAGTTGGCTTTTTAAAGTCTTCATTAGCTTAGTTTAGTTTCAGCTTAACCATAGTTTGTTATATACAACATAATAAAACGTTTCTCTTTTTACATACTTCAATGAAAAATGTCCTATTAGCCTCTTTCATATTTTGTTGAAGGGATTCCTTTTGACCATCGCCATTTTTGATTAGTGTTGTCAATTATTATGCTTCAATAAAAAGATATCCATTGATAGCCTTTCTCATGACTTGTCCACCCTGTAAATATATTATAACCCTTTTACGTTTGTCTAATAAATAAGGGCTGACCATTTTTCAGATCCCGCCAATAATGTTCCTCATGCTGCCACCAATAATCCTTTGTAGTGTGGTTTTACTGTGTGCTGCTGGCATGGGTTACGTCTGAGGACATCTCATTAGTCGATTCTATTTTTTTTTTTATATTTTTTTTTTTTGTGTATGTGATTTACCTATATTTGGCGTTCCCCATACGACAGTATAGAGCAAAATAGGAACTGTTTACTATTTTATATTTTGATATTTTTGGCGATGAATTGTTCGGGTTTACAGTATGCCACAGAAATTATGCCGGTGCAAGCTAGTCATCTATACAAAAAACGTTTGCTTTTCATTATATATCATTTAAAAATCATTTGAAGTCTATTGGGCACCTAGTGAGAGCGTAGGATTTTTTTTTTGCCGCAAAAAATACATTGGCGACGCTATAGAAAGGCTCTATGCACTTTCTAAACCCGATTGAATCCCACCCAACTCACTGTTTGAAGTCACATTGAAAGATCGAGTTTCCTTGCTTATATTTAGCCGTCTTCCGCTCCGCATACTAATCCCAGCTTTTTGGATTTCAGATTGAAATGTTCTCCTGAATCTACTTTTATCTTTTAGGCCCGAAATGCGATGTCTCATTCATACAATGAGGGTCCGCTATAATTTGCTCCCAACCTTACCCACTCACCTACACTCAAAAGAATGATACCCAGCAGGTCCAAAAGGAATACAATGTATATCGTTTATTCGAATTATTATGATATCCGAAGCTAACCACCTATGTTTTCAAGAATATTACTGTTATTCCGGGTTTACCGTTAATACAGGTGTTAATGGGGTCCCTGCATAATGTAAAGCAATTTAAAATTATATTCTTACTACCATGATTTATAATTCATGTGTTCCGAAAAACATCTTTTTTTTTTTTTTTTGTTAACTGAGCACACTACAGACGTTGAAACAATCATTGATCGTTTTCATTATTTCCTGTGTATGATAGTTGACTTACAATTAATTTGTCGGCTTAATATACCATACTTGGACATGCTTTTTTCCTGGGAAGTATAAGAAGATTTATAATGTAATATTTCACGTTACATAATACTGAGTATATATCGTCTGTAATATTGCCGCTTTGAAATTGGCGTATACAGTGTTTCCACCATTACTTGTCGGGTTTTTTGAATCCAATGACGGGTTTTGAAAAAATCAGATGTCAGGATGTAACATTTGGATGTCGCATTTTTTGATATCAACTTGACGGTCAAAAAGTTGTCGGGCAAAGAAGTGTTCAAATGTAAAAGCATAAATATAATATAAAACAATATGAGATAAAACTATTATTATTATTATTATATATTAAAAAGAAAATGGAACGTAAGAAAACTCAGTAACTTTAATTTCGCTCTCTTGGCCCTCCAACTTTTTTTTTTTTTTTTCAGACCCACCGCTGACGCCCTGTCCACCATAAGGGCCGTCCATCCTTTTTTTTTTTTTCCTCAATCGCTGCCCACCCATAGCGCCAAATCACAGAGTCTTCCATCCCATCCCATCAAAGCCCACACTTCAGAAACCTCATGCTACCCAGTAGCTACATAATTAATACTGCTCTCAACTTTGCTCTTCAATATACCCCACCGCAACAAAATACACTGTAATAACTATTTTTTCACACAAACACATCCCTGTTTCCTTTCTACGCGCAAGCTTATAGAGTTGGTGGAAGAAGTCTCCATAATACCCAATCCGTTCCTTTTTCATATATACTATATATATATAGATATACACACATTTTTTTTTCTATGCATATGTAATATACATTCGATGAAGCTCATCATGTAAACGTACAACAGAGAAACGAATTATAATAAAAAGATCATATTTATTCAGACGTAGATACAAACGATGGCAAACTATTACTAAACTAGTGAGTGCTAATCTACTGTCGTTCCCTAATCCTTCATCCAAAAATGAAAGTCTTCCCCCATGATGTTTGTTTTGCGTTTTTTAAAACGCCCCTAATTCAATATCCTAGATCACCAGTACCTCAATGAGCCTTGCCATCATATCATTCTGACTTTCATGAAGGAAAAAAATAAAAAAGAAAGAAAGAGAGTGGAAAAAAAAAAATAGAAAGCAAAACACGGAGCCTGAATCATTTAGCCTTTTTTTATGTCAAAAAATCAGGGAAGTGCATTTCCATCTTCATAGTAAAAGCTGAGAGTCATCGTAAAATCTCGATATTAAAAATACACGAAATGTTACTAAAAAAAATCCGACATCCAAAATGTTACATCCCGACATCTGATTTTTTTTTAATGCAAAAAAAAAAATCAACAGCTAATCTAGAGCGTAAGTCACCAATCAACATTTTATTTCATATGCATAAACTAAATACAACTAAATACAACTAAACTAAATCAAATCATTATCATCGCCATCTTCCTGGTGGTCGTCTTCATTGCCATCTTCCTGGTGGTCGTCATCACTGTCATCTTTCTGGTAATCGTCGTCATCTTCCCGGTGTCCATCTTCCTGGTGTCCATCTTCCTGGTGTCCATCTTCCTGGTGTCCATCTTCCTGGTGTCCATCTTCCTGGTGTCCATCTTCCCTGTCTTTCTTGTTGAATTCGTCAATGTCAATGACTTCTGGTCCATTCATTCAAATTCAGCAAAGGTCTTGGGTCCTGGTTACCACCAGTCAGCATCTTCATTTTGTTTCGGGTATACTATAAAACAAGCCAAATCAATTTTTTTCTATTTTCAGTTTCTTCCCCCCTTTTTTTACAGTTTTACTTACTTCAACGTTTTGTAAACTACAGACCAGTTTGCCAATTTCATTGTCACGAATTCCCCCGAAAAAGTCCTTGGATAGGTCATATCAGATAGACATTTTTGTCAATGATAGACATAGCCAAGACAGAGCAGTTCATACCCATCACTCGCACGATCGGCACAAAGATAGACTTTCAGTTTGTTGGGAGGAATGTATTGTAGATACTTGATAAGACGATTGAGGTGATATTTTGTTGCGAGTACAGACTTGAGCCGGTCACCATATAGCTTGCCAGTAGTTGTCTTACGTCGACTTGCCGCTTCACCAGTCACTGTATCAAGAGTAGTTCCACTAATATCAACAGTAATACGTAAATTCAGTCGTAAATTCAGGTCCGCGCATTTGCAATCTTCTGACAAAGTATCACCCCTATTTCAAGAAAGTTAGTATTATATATATATATATACATTCAGCATTTTCCATTGCAAAAATACTGTACTTTTGTATCCAAAGATTGATTCAAACACCGGTGTCCAAAATTTGGCCATGATAGACATCTCTGAGCAACGATCAATGTACTTATCCATAAGCATATGACTTTTGTATAAATGCTGGCTGAGGCTATAAAGTAAGACAAATAAATAAAATAAATAAATATATGGCTATAATTGTTCCTAATTCACCAATCGTGTAGAATCCGGCTTACATATACAAATAAATGTCCTTGGCGCCACGCTTGTCATCACCTCGGTTCAGCTTCGAGATTTCGTTGTAACAGCGGGTGAGGGTATTTTTGTTCTTCATCTATATATAGAAAACAAATCTTCGTCAAGCATCGGTCATTTTCGATATCAACTTTACCTTTCTAGTCCACTTCGAGTGTTCATTCAGATCGTCAACCAAAATATTTTAAACACCACCACCAACTTTCCCATAGGAATACTGTGATTCCAAGGCAGATTTGATATGAAGACTATCTTTACGGCTACGGCCAAGGAGGTCCAACTGTGAAGTTCCACTAATATCAGAGAAGTCGATAATACAATTCTTGGAAATACTAGATAAGAAGTAAAAAGCTTGTGGAAACAAGATAAGTATAAACATATAGCACATATTTCAGGATCACTTACTACGTAGAATACTTTTCTTGAGCTGTTTTCCAATTCGAGTCACCCAAGATGGACACCAGGAAGATGGACACCAGGAAGATGGACACCAGGAAGATGGACACCAGGAAGATGACGATGATTACCAGAAAGATGACAGTGATGACGACCACCAGGAAGATGGCAATGATGACGACCACCAGGAAGATGGCGATGATGATGATTTGATTTAGTTTAGTTGTATTTAGTTGTATTTAGTTTATGCATATGAAATAAAATGTTGATTGGTGACTTACGCTTTAGATTAGCTGTATGATTTTTTTACATCCCGAGATCTGATTTTTTCAAAACCCGTCATTGGATGCAAAAAATCCGACAAGTAATGGTGGAGACACTGTACATGGGTTGCTAAATTTATATAACTGGTTTTGTATTTGTCAGCCAATAAAACGGAATGGACGGCCCGGTTTACCAGAATGCCGTCTATTGTCAATGGGAACGGCAAGCGGTAACTGAAAACATGAAACTCCCTAACATCTGCATAAAATATACAATCAGGAAGAATTGTTTTTTACACCGACTTTAAATATTATATGGTATCCAGGGCATCACACTTCCCGAGAAATAGTGACTTTATAAACCGAAACAGCCGTTGTCTTTTTAGCCAGTAGTTGGTTTGAAAATCGCAGTGCCACACTCTTGCCTAATCCTCACCTTCTGATACTATTCCTCCTTCCAATATCTTTTAATGCCAACTTACCGACTGTTTAAAGTATAGTATAATACTATAAATGAATAGATCATTTGAGTATAAATAAAAATTGGTTCTTTTGCTTTACCATTTGTACATTTCTTCTTTGTTAATTAAAAGCGGAGTTTTTTCTATTTTGTTTGAGTCAGCAATTTTTCTCCTGCCTATAAAAAAATGCGTTTGTCTGTTCTCATTTCCCAGCTTTTTCTCTTTCTTATTCTCATATTCTCTGAAAAAATAGTCATGGCTATCGACAAAAGCGATCCCTCTACCTTCAATCATCAATATGCTACCGTCAATGGTATTCGTATGCACTACGTTGATGAAAACTCCTCAAGCAAAAAACCTTTACTGTTGGTTCATGGTTGGCCCGATCTGTAAGTTTTGATTTTATCGAGCTATTGCAACACGCGACACATCTTGTTCTTTCTTGTTTTATTCATGATATTTTTTATTGTTATTCTCGGTAGCTGGCTCGGTAGGTTTTCATCAAACAAAATAAACATGTATACTAATGTGATTACTAATCTCTACATTGTAACTTATTAAAATAGGCTGGCGTGAACAGATTCCTTTTCTTGTGGAATTGGGTTATCGTGTAATTGTACCTACTCTTCGTGGCTTTGGCGAAACTGTAAGTGGATTTTTATATTCAGTCATAAGGCACGAAGATATATATATATATATATATATATATGCATTTACTAATCACAATTCTCCATATCTCTTTTTTTGTATTATACAGGATGCACCTGACTCACCCGAAGAATATGGCGTGGGTGTTATTTCCAAGGATTTGATCAGCTTGATGGATCATTTAGAAATTCCTACTGTGACAGTGTTGGCTCACGATTGGGGTGGTCTTGTTGCCTGGCGGTTTGCCCAATTTTACCGTGACCGTGTGCTTAACGTTGGCTCCTTCTGTACTCCATACCTTCCCGTCCCTCGCCAATACGTTTCCTTGGAACAAACAGTTCAGGCCCTCCCCAACTTCAAGTATCAACTGTATTTGGTAACCCCTGAAGCTGAAAAAGAAATGAATGAAAATTTCCCTGCCTTTTTTGCCCGGATCTTCCGTCCAATCAATGATACCGTCGGTCCTTTAATTGATCCCAACACTGGTACTTTAGTGGCGAATCGCCCTGTTGTCCCCAAAAGCGATGCTATTCCTCAGAAAGTGTTTGACTATTATGTTGATGCTTATACGAAATGTGGTGCCCGTGGTGGATTAAACTGGTATAAACAATCGAAGAACAACTATCTCCAATGCAAAGGTAATAAAAACAAAACAAAGCGAAAAACAATCAAATCTATAGGTGCTACCTGGTAGTCAATAATATCATGCGAATTCTCGTTACTCATTTAATCATTGTTATTAGATCTGGAAGAAAAGCTCGATCAACCTGCTTTGATGACAGTGGGTAAGTACACTATTTTTAATTTTTTAAAGTATGCAATCACGGCACACTAACGCTTATTTCTTTGTTCCGTCATTGATTCTATTATTGATATAGCCACTCTTGATAAAGCGCTACCCCCTGCGATGTCTGCGAAGATGGGTGACTATATCCCCAACCTGGAAAAGCACACTGTTGATGGTGCAGGTCACTGGATTTTGTGGGAAAGGCCAACAGAATGCAATGATATCTTGAAAGACTGGTTGAAAAAGGTCTACCCGATCAACTCCTCTCCCAAATTGTAGTATTGATCAAATGCATAGTGTAGCTTATTAGTTTATTAGTATTAATATTTTAATCGTGTCAAATAAAACTCCTTTGTGTATTTATATGTGCTGTGTTTAAATTGTTTTTTTTTTTTTGTCGCTTTTTTTTTTTTTGCCTTCCGTTGCTTTCTACACTTGTCACAGTGATTGAATATGTATACGCCATTCGAACGAAAACGCCGAATTGATTCTGATAGTGAAGACAATCCAGTTGGTAAAAAGCCTCTTCTTGACAATCCAACAGAAACTGACAATGCCACCGATACACTCAACAAGGAACACAATCTACGGGACGATGTTTCCACCAATAACGACATCAAAACTGATCAAGAAATGGTGTCTACAGCCGCTAATAGTGATCATGTGGATACCCTGGTTCCTTATCAACGCCTTGTTTTAGTTAATGTTGAAGTTACTTGCGATGAAAACCCTACCAACCCTGCTGCTGTGCAAGTAACAAAGGTAATGAAAATGAAAAGCTAGTTTCACTGAACGCGAACAAATGATCTGATCTTTTCTTACCTTTATTTTTATCATATAGGAAAACGCGGAGATCATTCGTAAGTATCATATGGATTACTAAGGCCTATGGATTAGTATTGGATGTAGATACTGATTGTTTTATCAATAGAATTGTCTATTGCCATTGTGAATGGCTCAACCATGGAACTTATCAAGGAACAAACTATTCACGTCAAGCCTGAACGAACACCACTGAGCCAATTCTGTACTCAAATCACTGGCGTCACTTCAGAAATGCTTTCTAAATCCGGTACTTTGGAAAATGCTATCAATGTTTTGGACAATACTATTCAAACTGAAATCATCGACAATGGATTGAACTTTTGCTTTGTGTCTCATGGAGGCTGGGTGTTACGAATTCAGCTTTCTCGCGAAGCAAGGGACAAGAAAATAGATGTGCCATCTTATATCGCTCAACCTTGTATGTTTGACCTTAAGCAAGAACTTCAACGGTGGCAATTACATCATTCGGACGTTCATCTGCGTACAACCAACATCAAAGAATTATGCAACACATTCGAAATACCTATGGTCGGGAAAGACGGAAATGCAATGATCACTGAAGGCGGCGACAAAAAGATCGATGACTCCAATATCAACATTCTAGCAACAACTGTGGGCATCATACGATATCTTACCTCATTTCGACATGACGACGTTTTTGTTTACCCCATTGATACTTCGGCCGATTTGGAACAATTCAACAAGGAAGAATCTAAAATGGTACATTTGGCGGGCTTACCCTACGAAGTGACACAAGGTGAATTGGAGGCATGGTTTTCGTCAAACGATCTTCGACCAGCAACCATGTGGATGATGCAAATGAATGAACAAATGAAGCCTAGTCTCTCCGGATTCGTGGTATTCTCGCAACATGACGATGCTGTCCGTGCTCTGCTCTTGAATGGTCGATGTCTCAATGACCGCGTGATTGAAGTCTCTCCTAGCAGTGAACGTGTGGTGGATGTCGCTTACGCTATTCTTGCTCCATTCCCTCTTCAAGCAAAAGCTCGTCAGGTTCGCCCTGGTGATTGGAACTGCCCAAACTGCTCCTTCCACAACTTTGCTTCTCGTCATAACTGTTTCAAGTGCAATGCCGAAAACCCATCACATAGTACTCTCATGTCAAATACTCCTACTGGTCCCGCTGCTAGTGGTGCTGGCGACGCCGTATCTGCAACTCTTAGGGGTACTTCTTTATCCAATTCTATTGCACCATCATCATCCTCTTCATCGTCCTCTTCATTGCCAACAACAGTGGTAGCAGCAGCAGCAGCTACTGGAACAACGACATCCACAACAGCAGCAAACTCAGCACAATCGTATCCATATACCACAGGTGCTGGACACAATACTTCAGGATCAGCACATACTTCTTCGTTTACTTCAGGAGACTGGATGTGTACGGGATGCAGTTTTCGCAACTACTCTACTCGTTCACAATGCATGAAATGCGGCACGTATCGTCCCAGTGTGTCAACCACTCCATCGGCTCCTATTGCTGGTCAAAGTCCTCACCCGTTTCCACCGCGTCCTCATCATCCTGCAAGCTTCCGTCCTGGTGATTGGTATTGCCCAAATGCAGTCTGTGGATTTCAAAACTTTGCTTCTCGCATGGCGTGTTACCGCTGTCACACTGCCAATCCCAATCCTGCTCCTCAGCAAAGTTATGGTGGATCTACAGGAGGTGCTCCTCCATTTGGGTATGATGGTGGTGAAAGTAACTCATATTATGGTGCTCCCAATCCTGCTCCTGGAAATGTGATGGCACCTGGCACAGGGGGACATGGGTTCCGTGCAGGTGATTGGTACTGGTAAATGTTGATGATATTTTTATTAGTATTATTATTGTATATACAATCTCATGTATTCTGGTTTATCTACATAGTCCGGCTTGTAACTCTCACAACTTCGCTTCTCGGTTTCATTGTTTGAAATGCCGTACGGCAAAACCTGCTAATCCCTCTCTAAACCCTCCTTCTACCTATGGTGGCACCGGCACAGGCGGATTCCGTGGCACCCCATCTATCAAAAGTAAGTCATATTTTTTTTAACATTATTCAGATTCATTTTACTAAAATGATTAATGCATTTTCTTTTTCATTTGCTTAGGTGGTGATTGGGTTTGCGGGAACCCTGAATGTGGATTTCATAGTAAGTTAGATTATCGTATATGTATCACTGATGAAATGCAACCTGACCTTTTTTTTTTTTTTTTTTTTTTTTGGCTACTATTTTTCTAGACTTCGCAAAACGAACCTTCTGTGGCAGGTGCAATACACCATATCCTGATCCTTCTTATAGTGCGACAGAGTATTAAACGTATATGGAATAGTTATTCTCTGAATAGCCAATTAGACGGTATGCATGGGGGTTTTATATTATCAAATGTGTGGCGGAATCCAGGTGATTATTGTTTTTATTTTTGATTTACTTTATGTTTTATTATTGTTATGTAGGGTTAAAGGGAGGAAAAGGGTGGCAGTGATGTTTTCATTTTTGACGATGAGTACGCAAAAGTGCATCTTCTTGTAGTTATGTCTCATTACACTCACGTTATGGTTAATGGTATGGTACTACGAGGCAATCTACTTGTCTGCCACCCCCAACTCTCCCTGATCCTCTAGGTCCTATTTATGCCGCTGAAATTTACTCACTCCCTTTTATGTTTAGATGTATAGATTATTATTAATTTTGTAGCTTAGTTTACTCAACCGGTTTTGCTTTTAGCTTAGTATATATTTTTTTCTTTTTCATCATCAATAAACACTCTGCTGCTCCGTTAGAGCTTTAGAAAAAAAATTTACAGAATAGCGACTAGACGACCTCATCTTTTTTATCCTACTGGGGACAGCAACCATCATCATTAGCGCCCAGTTCAACGGCCATATGGAGGGAAAAAAAATATATATTTTCAATTCCCGCCCACGTGAATTTTTATTTATTCCCACAATTTTTTTTTTTTGTTTGTTTCTCCCTTCCTTTTTTTTTTTCCTTCATCATTCAGCTTCTATGAGGTAATTGTGATCTTAGATTAGTGTCAGGACTAGTTTAGAAGGGTTTTCAGATCAGGGATTGCAACATGTATGGCGAAATCCTTTCATTTTGGATGTAGGATCTAGGGGTACCATTAGTTTGCTTTTTGGAGCTTTATTAGCTTGGCTTAGTGTCAATGTGTCATAGTTTGTACCAACATCTCAATAAAATATATCCTTTTTTTACATACTCAAATGAAAAATGTCCCATAAGTGTTTCCCATACATTGTAAAACAGATTCCATTTACTACCATCACCCTTTTTGATTAGTGTTAATTGTCATTGTGCTTCATTAGTGTCTCTTTAGTCTTTCTTATTCCGTGTACAATACATTCTATTAGCTTCCATTTTACAATTGTCCCTTTAGATTAGTGTTGATCATTCTTCAGCTCCCTCCTCATACTTCCTTCATAGATCGTTCATTACAAAGAACCCGGCGCTATTCGCTGGGTATCTTCAATATTCCTTCAAATAAATTATGCTATTTTTATTATGACAAACTGCCCTCCTCCGCTATTTCTAATATTTCGCTAGAGTCCTGCCAGATAATTGCTCTTCAATACAGCCACTACGACTACTTTTTTTTTTATTCCTAACCAAGAGCTGGTTGACATTTTTAGGTCACTAAAAATTTGATGGGTACCTACTCCCCTTCTCCCATTCATATCAATCTACCTATGTCGAGCCTCTAGCGTAGCCTTATTTATAAAATATTATAGTCTCCACTAGATTAGACATAATGTATAGATTCAGCTCATTACTTTATTATGTGTGACATAATAGAATAAACACAAATGCTCAGATGAATGCAAGTTAGACAGAAGGGACTATGGGCTCAAGGGATCATGAAAGTGTGAAATAGCGAAGGCAGTCATATTCATCCTGTTTTCTTCAGAACGCAAAAAAAGTCCATCGACGAACTTTGAATATGACGATGTACCTCAAGAGACAGTCTATAATTGCGCTTAACCCTCCCCCCTTTCGCTTTCCAACACTCAGAGGGCAATTTTTTGGAAGACCTTTCACCTCATTCAACCATTCCCATTACCATATATGCACCCACTTTCTTTTCTAATTTATATATCTCCACTAATTCATTGATTTGATCCATGCATCTTCAAACAATGCAAATAGAAAGTACATCATTCGATCTCGAGTTACCCAAAATCATTGCCTTATATCATATTGTGTTTCAGTCCCATAAACATGATCATTAATCAACCATCCCTCTAGCCCCACCGTCACCACATTTACCATACATATCGTCATCATCATCATCATCATCATCATCATCATCATCATCATCATCATCATCATCATCATCATCATCATCAAAATGTACATAAAAGTGGGTATTTTTATTATTTGATAGAAATAAAGAACTCCATCTAAATAATCACCATCTAACTACTAAAACTATACATACTATGTCAAAGATTGCAGTAATCGGCCAAGCCCTTTATCCACCGATTTTCTATACAGAACACAGATAAAGTGAGATGTCACTAGAGAATTACCCTTTGCCCCCTCCCCGCCCAACCACCATCCCGTCTTGTGCCACTTACATTTGCTTTGACAAAACTTGTATTTGAGCCAGATCCTTATCCAATTCGTCACATTGGGCAATGAGTTCTGCAGTGTTTTGAGTGCAACTAGTTAAATCTGTCGATAATTCTTGAACGGCCGAGTGATAGACTTTGCCAGCTTCTGCGGTCCCTTGAGACATCTACGAAAATATAAAAGTTAGTATATATTGGAGCGTGTTTGCTGTTTTCAGCTATATATATATATATCTATTTGTAAATATAATACTTTGTTCATGTGCATTCCAAGCTGTTGTACTGTTTCCGATAGATGTTGAGATAGCTCAGTAGCCCGTTTTTCCAATGATTGAAACATGGCAATGTCTATGGGTATTGTCGTTGGTGTATCAGACGCTGATGAGTGGGTTTCTGGTATAGGCAACGTAGCTGGTGCTTCGGTGATTGACTCTAGATCCTCTTCGTCTTTTGATGCTGTAGTTTCATCCATAATAAGCATCCATACAAAAAATGCGAAAATGCGAAAAAAAAAAAAAAAAATAGGTGACGATCACTTCTGATTGATGTGATCAATCGGAGTTGAACCCATTGAAAGCCAAATTGGCAGGAAGCAAACATGCCGCCCAAGAGATGCGTTTGAAAGCTTCTATTTATTTAACCCATCCACTCACGAGTATGCAGCCTATATTTCTCGCAAGACTCAGGGACGTGGGGAGGGGGAGGGTTGTTTAGCAAAAAATTTTAGAAAATGTCGAGTTGAGAATATCGGAATTCGAAGCGCAAGTACTTGGATAATCTTCACTCAAAGACAAAGAAAATAATTATGAAAGACAAATAGTACTTGATGTTGATTTCCTTATCATAGTTTTTATACCATCCTTTATATTTAATTCCCCCTCCTTTTTTTTCACGCAGATTTTTTTTTTTTATATTCTCATCGTCCTGAAGGAGATGACTGAAGACACTCCCATTTTGCTCTCCCAAGTTCAAAAAAGATCTTGTGTGGGATGCAACTATTTTCACACATATAAATAATTATTTACTTGGCGTCAGAAAGGGATGGTTGTTGAAGCGTGATTTGATAGAATTAACACCCTTGGTATTTTCAACAGTAGAAAGCGACCCGTTGGGGCTCAACTGACTTCAATTGGAGGTACTCTTTCTTCGCCGTATTAAAAAACACAAGCTTGGTATATCCAGTATTTCCGGTCTGAGTCTATGCTGGCAGCACACCATGACTGGTTGATGCGAATGATACAACAGAAATGTCATAAAGATACCTTTCATATCAAATGATCTGGAACTGTCGATCAGTCTCTCAGGGAGAAAAATAACTTATAGCTGCAGAAAACAGTCCGGTGCATTGGTATGCATAATGAAGCAGCCCTGAAAAAAAAATATCGAGAGGTTATTTTTATTACAGTAGAGGTTTAGTCAGAAAACAGGAAAACAGGAAAACAGGAAAACGGGAAAACAGGAAAACATTCTCTACAAAATAGTAGTGATTACACTCATGGTGGCGCTACCTAGGTTAATTAGTATCATTTGATATACGAGGAGTAGAACCAAGTTTTGATACCAAGAGACCTAGGACTGTCGACCAGTCGCTGCAACACGGAGGAGGTTGAGGAAATACTATTGTGAAGTACGTAGAAACCAGGTGCATCATAGACCACTCACAAAATGGTCCCAATGATGCCGCTGTTACTATCTAATGGGTACAGGATAGTCATTAAAAATGGCATATTTTATCGGAATAAATATGGTAGATACTACACTAAGGCAGCAGAGTGCTTTGTAACTAAGGATTTAATGGAGAAAGTATGTGTTCAACTGATTAAGATCTGATGAATGGTCAACACTAATCTAAAGAGACCTTTGTAAAATGGGAGCCAATATACTACACAAAGCATGAGAGTGACTAAAGGGACGTTTGTTATTGAAGCACAACAACGGTCTACACTAATCAAAAGCGGTGATGGCAGTAAAATAGAGATCTATTGTAGAAGACATGAGAAAAACTAATGGACATTTTTCATTGAAGCAAGTAAAAAGAGACATGTTTTATTAAAATTGAGATTGAAACTATTATCAAACTAGTCATAAGCAAACGTAATGAAGACTCCAAAAAGCCAGCTAATGGTGGTCCCGAATCCTAGAACCAAATTGAAAGAGTTTCCCCTGCATCTTGTAATCCCTGAGCTGAAAACCCTTCTAAACTAGTCCTGAAACTAATCTAAGATCAATATAACCCACAGAGGCTACAACGAAGAAGAAAAAAACAAATAGAAAAAGAGAAAAGAAAAATGGAAAATGGAAAAAATCACATTGGCGGAATTAGAAATATTTCCTGCGTTGCTGGAGGATCTTTTTTTCATCGATCGTTATTTCTAAAAATGGTCGCATACAATTAAAGTCAATAACCATGGAACATCGTCAGTGATCGTTATAACTAAATAGAGTGCTAAATAGGGTGACCGCAGTTTATAAAGCTGAATGACATGGCGCTCGAAGAACGTAAACGGGGTAACAACAGATACTATAAAGTTTTCCCTGTCAATTATCTTTTTTTTTTTTTCACACACATTATCTCACTTGCCCTTCTTAGTTTTATGGCTTTGTAAATTATTCATCTTTTTTGTATTGTACATAACCCGCTATATTTCACTGCTTTTATCATCGAATTCGAACATCGCACTGCCCCTGATATCCAGACAGGTGGAAAATCAAGTAGACGGACCCGGATGCGCAATCCAAATGTTATCTGCCACGGCTTATTGCCGGCTATTCTTTCATTCTACGGAAATCTTTTAATTAACATGAATATGTTCAAAAGTCGATCCATATATTTCAAACTCAGAATTATTTGTACTGCAGGTGACACGCACTTTTTATATCAGTGACCCAACCACATTTTTACGTATCTGAGTCTCTTGGCAGTTCACATTGACAGTCAAGTGCAAGCCAGACAAATATCGCGGGGAGCTCTTCATTTTTTTGTCATAGTGAGAACTGCCGGAATCAAAGAAGAATAGACTGAAGAGACACGATACTCAACTTACTCATGGAACACAAAAGATGGTCATAGTGTGATCATGGTTATTATTTTATATATGCAGATGACGGGTCTCCCGCATCTGTCAATAAATGGAAATAAAGAAGACTGATTGCATACCCTAGTTGCGGCACATGATCTTAAAAAAAGAAACAGAGTTGTAAAAATAGAAATATTATGTGGGCTTTTCATTTTTTCTTTTCCAAGCAGGTTTACACCCCTCGTTTCATGATAGTGATGCAAAGACACTCGTAAGGGTCGGTTGAAAAATTTCCCGGTCCTGATATGTGTACAGAATGAATCCTCTTTGATCAGAATAACCCAAAGTAGATAATATTGCCCGCCCATTTATCCTCCGCACACAGACGATACATTCCGCAAATTCAAATTGTAATAAAAAACATTCATATTTGTTTATTTAAGAAGTAGATGATAAGTACATGATTGAATGCAAAAAAATATAAAAAGAAATATGTATACTAAGTGTGGAAAAATAAAATAAAATAAAAAGTAGGCAACTGTATGTAAATGGGGGTTATATAATATAATATAGTATAAAATAGTCCATCCTGCACCTTTCACTTGAGTTCCTTGTCGGTCTTGTTTCCTGGGAATCGTTTCCGGAGCATGTTGATCATCATTTTAAACCAATACAAATTCAGGCACACCGTTGCAAGGTTGGCACTTCCATACACGACGATATCTTCATCAACAAAAAAAGCTTATTAGTTTTCCCTGATTTCAATCTAAAAGCGTATGCATGCCAAAAGCCCCATTCCTTTCCTGCACCACCCACACAGCCCCATCCTCCTCGTCAAACACACAATTATTATCACTTACATCTCCAAGGTACCAGTTCCTTCACAGCATAAATATCAGCTAAATAAAATGAACCGTTTGTTAGTTACATTCTTCGTATCATTGGAATGTCCTCCTATACTTTTTCTGCCTTCCCCACCCCCTGTAATTCCCCCAACTTACTCCACATTTGAATTGTCATATAAATCCCAAAAACAATGCGTGCTCCAAAAAATGCAAGGATCAGGAAGATACCATTGATTAATTGGGCCCTGGTTCCGGTCCAGCCGATTTTGTCCTAGTAGATTAGAAGCGAGTCAGAAGTCATCCATTAATGCAGCTATTATATCATACATCCTATCATATTACCATAAACCAGTTGAAGTTCAAGAAGATAGTGCTAAGTTCGTACATCAGGAATATGGCTCCGTAATAGTTAACAAATGGTTTCTATTATCAATAAAATCAAAAATAAAATGAATCGGATGTTCAAAGAGAAAAAAATGAAGCAAGAAAAGGCTTACATAAGAGAAGATAAACACAGCAAACGAAGCGATTCCATGGCAGACCATGCTAATGCCTTGATGTTTGATATAATGTAAAGCAACAAAGGTATCCCAAAGAAAGTATCTAATAATAATAAAGTTCAATGAATCCAATCTAATAACGTATGATATAAGATCCTTCATTTCTATCACTTACCCACAAGATATCGAATAAATGTTCGCCGTCCAATAGGTGTAACCGAATACCCTATCCTTCGCCAAGATTTCGTCCGTCATAATAAAAAAGGATCCGATGACTACCGTGATACAATGAATCGTAGATACGACGTGAACGTGCCAGTTGGGCGCATTATACTACAATAATAATGATAATAATAAAACAATGATGAGTTGATCTTGTGGCTGATGATGATGATGATAAATATGATGATGATGATGATAATGATCCAACAGCCAATTCACATGATCTATATACATCGTACCACAACACCCTTTTCTTTCTGTACTTACACCTTTGAAGAATTGAAAAGTTTTTGGGAATAGCAGCGGGGATATGAGACGGGAGGTTTCAAAAATAATACAACAGATCACGGTTGATAATAAGACAGCTTGCCAATGGTATCGTAGGGTGCTTAGACCAAGTGCATCAAAGACGGAAGCATCCATTGTCGTAGAAGAAGGAGAAAAAGAGGTTTAGTTAAGATAGTAGAGAAGACAAGATAGATCTTCTCTTTTTCGTTTAGATTTTGAGTAATAAAAAAAAAAAAAAAATGAAGAGAAGAGAAAAGAAAAGAGGAGCTACTGGCAGAAGAATTCAAATAAAACTCATTTTGGAATTATTGCTTTCCAGTCAAACCAATTGGAATGCCGCATTCACCCCTTCAGTTGGGGAGCCATCGTTGCTTCACATGCCATTTCATAAAGCAATATAAAATATATTATACTTTATCCGTACTTTATGTGTAAAGAAGTATCATCTTACTAAATCATGCTTAGAAAAAAAGAAAAATAAGGGTCCCGAAAAAATAGGATCATTTTTTCCGATTCGTAAGCTGCTGCCTGTTTCTGTGTCTCTCCCTCACTCTATCTCTTTTGCTCTCCCAGCCTCCCAGTCAGTCTAATGCTATTTTTACTTTTTATTGATTCCCCGCGAGATAATAAAATAATTCTTCCCCTTTCTTTTTCGGGGCGAAAACTCAGTGCGTACCTGATCCTGATGACTCCTTTTTTTTCGAAGGGAATCCTTGGCATCTTCGGGCGGAAATTACGCCGAAGATTGCATCGTCATGTCTTTCTTGATCCTTTGATACCTTCACTTTTTCTTTTTTTCTTTTTTTCTTTTTGTTCCTGACTTTTTACCCGAAAGGTAAATCTTTTTCCACACTTTCCTTTCCTTTTATCTTTCCCCACTCGCTTTTTATGGTAGTTCTTTTTTTGTATCACCGAAAAAAGTGGCGGTGATTTAACAAATGGGGGAAGGGAGTAATGGAAGATCACTGGATTGAGGTTAATAACGGTGAAAAAACAACGAATCGGGCAAAGTGGCGCTTGCAGCCAATGGGTAAGCTTGAATGAAAAAGATTGCTTATATTTTTTTTCTTTCTACACAATGAAAATAAGGTTTATCATCTTGCTGTGCAGCAAAAATAAATGAGCCACATTCTTACTCATCATCAGTGAGACAAATGTAAGAATAGAAACAAGAAAAAGATGCAGAGAAAAAAATTAAGAGAGAGAATGAGGGAATAGGAGCAGATTGCCTATGCTTTTCTTGGCTTGAAGCCCTTCTGTGGTACATTTCGTTTGGAAAAATGATTTGGCCGATTAAAAAAAGGGTTTTTTACCAAATCTGACCGAGCTCAAAATGGATGTCTTTTATGGTAAGCTCATTAAAAATCGGTGGGTCGAGTGACACTGATGACTATTTAGGCTCCCTTCCTGCATTGTTGTGCTGTGTTATAAAAAAAAATGCTGATACAACAACAAGCCAACAACAAAAATACAACAACAACAACAAAGAGATGAATCAGCAAAAGAAACAATGGTACAAAGCATCAACACATATGTACGGCCATGATAGACACAAATCAACTTTTGATTTAAAAATAACTCATCTTTAGTAATGATGATGAATATCAGCTTAAAATAGGTGTTCCTTTATTTCTATTCCTTGCATCTTATTTTGTGTAATACTGTCACTTGGCTTTTGCAAAGTGAAATAAAGGATAAGATGGTGATGATGATGATGTTCGTCCAAAAAGAGGCGCGCTGTAAGAAAAAAGGGGTGCATTGAATCTTCGACTGTCATCGTGTCCGGAGTCTAAAAACATTCTTATTTTTTTTTGAGTCAAGTGAGAGAGATCTATTTCTATAAAAGATCATGATTTTTTTTAAAAAAAATGTTTCTTTCGTTCTTTCTTTTTTAAAAAAAATTGTTCTCATTTTTTTCTTTTCGTTTTTCTTTTACTTTATTTACTATTACCTTTACTCGTACATAAATGGAAAACAATCAATACCACTTCACTCTCCTTTACCAGCCACAAGTTGATTTTGAACAGTACCAACCTCTTCATGAACCAGTTCCAGTAGCAACGACCGATACCATGGTGCATTCAGATTATTTGATGGCGAACGGTTGTTCTCAGGTTTCCAAATGTTCATCCTCGCCATCATCTTCGTTACTATCACCATATCCATTGAACCCTGACAGTAGTTGTTCTACTTGTCCTACAGGTACAAAACACGAAATTAAACATGATAATTTTTTTTAACTCAACCTTTTTCCTTTTTTGTTTGATTCTTAGATTACCTTGGGTTACCTACATTCGATCCAAAGCAAGAAACATCACCATTCGCATCGCCATTATCCTCTTCTTCATCATCTTCGTTAGATATGGCGACCCACCCATCTGCTGAAGATTTTTGTGTCAGCGATCTATTGGACTCCTATTCTCATCACCAACATATAGCTTCTCCTACACTTACTGACACCACTTTGACGACAAATACTAATTATCCTACCTACTTTTCTCAACTTCCTATGCATCCTCCTCAAGGATTTTCACCAAACACCGAGTATTGGATTTCACCGACGACGCCACTCATGGAATCAATGGATGGCTACATGAATACCAACTCTGTCAATACTGTGGATCAGCAACCCTACTTTTTTGTCAAACAGCAAAATAACACCTCTCCTGCGCTCTTGACCGCCTCGCCAGCATTTATACCAACAGCGGTCAATTCTATGAACCACCACAGCACTGCATTATCAGTAGCTCTGAGTTACAACGCCAAGAAAAAGATGAAAAAGGTGCATCATTGTCCTCACTGCCACCATACAAGCAACCGGGCCAACAACATGAAGGAACATATACTTACTCATGATCCATACCGACCCAAATTATTCACCTGCAACGTTTGTCAGAAAAGCTTTGCCCGAAAACATGACATGAAGCGCCATACGAAATCACATTTACGAGTGCCTCGAAAACAGTCTAAATCAACGCAGCAACATCGCCATCACCATCAACAACATCATGATTATCAAGGCTAGAATGAACAAAATAGCCGGCTTATCACTTTTATGCTTATTATTCATCTCCATCCCCTCTTATTACCTACCTTTTTTTTAAAGCCCCCTTTTGTCCATATTTTTATATCCAGAGTACCTTTTTTCATCTTTATACATTACATATCGCTTTTCTTTGTATACTTCCAATTCAATTACTCATTTACATATAGCCTTGTTCCCCCACTACAACCACATGTCCCATTTATACATTTATCTTTTTTATCTCTAGTTTGACTTTATATGTAAACCACTATCATGCCCTTATATTTTTTTCTTTTTGTTTTATATCATCCCGCCCTTTGTCTTTTCATCCCAAAATAAATAAAAAATTGATTGATTAGTACCTTATCTATGTATGTTTTATAATCTTGCCCAGTCTCTCTCTCTCTTTCTGATTTTTTTTTTTTCCCTTCTATTGATAATATGATACTACAGTTTTGTCTTCGGATATACGGAATGCCGAAAAAAAAATGTGTATCATGCCACTTACTTCCCTTGCCAGATGGCTAAGTATGCGTGTGTCACTTTGAATCCTTTTTTGTACAAAAAAAAAAACGTACTTTCTCAGCTCCAGCGGTTAGTTGCTTGGTTCTGACGGCCCTTTGCCGGCGTCAAAACTCCATATCACACACATCTGGATTACCAAGTCCCTTTTGTGTTCGGGTTCCGATTTTTCAATCTTCCCCCCATTCACAAAACGCACCCTACATATCTATAAAAGTATATTTGTAATCGACTATTGATCATGAGTTTATATTTAAAAGATTTTCATGCATATGTCAGTTGCTGATGTACAAATAAAGAGACAGAGGAAGGTTCGAGGCCCATTTTTCGCTTTATGACTGGATAGAACGGTGAATGAAACAAGCTACTGAAGGCAATCACGCAGTGAGGGACATTTTGGATTGAAAAAGGAAGAACCAGGCATTCTTTTTTCTTTAAGAGTTTCGGTATTACACTGTAGTACTTTGCCACAGATTCATTATATAGACGTATCCAAAGTCAGATATGATGAATAGAATAATTTTACCTCCAGGCAATATTCTTCTCTTCCTATTACATAGGCGTAACGACATGAAAGACGGGGTTTAAATATATCGAAGGGAAGAAGTAACAACAAAAAAATCGTCTGTGTCGGGCTTTTTGTTACATTCCTTCTTTCTCTCTCATTTTTTATATATCGTAATGGCTCCTCAACAAAAGTCTGGTATTGCCGTTGGTCTCAACAAGGGTCACATCACTACTCGCCGTGAATTGAAGCAAAAGCCCTCTACTCGTCAAGGTGTATGTATTATTTAATAGATGGATGGATGGATGGATAGATGGATGGATGAATGTTAAAAAAAAAGGAACCTCGGATAGCGACATGATGACACCATGTATTAATACAAACTTGATCGACTCACCAATCTCTCTCTCTTTTTTTTTTTCTTTAATTTTTTCCCTCCTACTTTCCAGGCTTCCAAGCGTACCACTTTTGTCCGTAACATTGTCCGTGAAGTTGCTGGTTTCGCTCCTTACGAACGTCGTGTTATGGAATTGATCAAGAACTCCAAGGATAAGCGTGCTAAGAAGCTTACCAAGAAGAGAGTAAGTATAAGACATCGTGCTTAGTATATATCTGATGAAAATACTTCATACTGACCTTTTGTTGCTTGTTGTTTAGCTCGGTACCTTCCTCCGCTCCAAGAAGAAGATCGACGAATTGACCAACGTGATTGCTTTGTCTCGACGATCTTAATCAGTTTCACCCCTCAAGTTCTCCTTCCTCAATAAAACGATACACTCATGATTGACAACCCTCTCACAACATTTACAACAAATCCTCGCTTCCCTTTTATTTTTTGTTTTTTATTTTTTCGATCCCTTCATCGAATACATACAGCACGACCTCCCTTTCTCTCTCACTTGATTTAGTTATATTTTAGAAGGATAGTTATCATATGTGTTTTGAAATAAAAAATGAATTTAGTGATAATGATTGAATGGTACGTAGCCTTGTGTTTGTGTATGTGCTATAATTGGGGTGACAATTTGCTTAGTGATAATAATTGATTTATACGTAGTCTGGTGTTTGTGTATGTGCTATCATTGGGGTGTAAATTGTTGATATATAGCTCCTGCTGTTTTATTTTCATGGGAAATACAGAGCGATTCTGCGTGTTTGGTTTTAAAACATGAGGCAACTGAGTGCAGTGTGATGAGTTTGTTCAATAGGTCTAGCGAACTCAAAAGATGTATTTTGCTCAGGTATCATTCTTTATTAAGCAACCTGGACTATCGCTTTGTGCATGTCTTTTCAGAAAAAGTAGATGTTTGTCTACTAAAGGCTGACCTATTCCTTTCAAAATAATCTGCTTTACATCCAAATACGCAGTACAAAGTTCGATTCAAGAAAAAAAAAAAAAAAAAAAAAAAAAGCAGAGGTCTGGTCACCATTCCTAAGCAGACCGTACTGAGTGCAGAGAAAAACTGTCAATATGCATATATTTTGTTAGTAAAGGATTTTCATGCAGGTTAGTAATGGGTTCGGGAAGATTTGTACAAAAATAGACCAACAAGAAGCTCTGTACAGATTATCAACTGAAGGGTGAATAAAAAAAAAAGTGAGCGCGGAGTTACATAAACTGATCCTTTGCCATCCACATAGAATGACATGACATGAATAAATTTGTATAAGTCAAGTGATTCTTTTATTGGTTTCCCGTAGTGCTAATTATTTTATAAGCTTGATCATGTCATGACAACCTGATAATCCCTACGACTTGTACTTGTTTCCAAATTGGATCACTCTTTGCAGGAATTGGAAAAAAACTAGATATTACCATTTTTCGTTCCTCGTCATAGTTGCAATTTTAATTATAATGCTTCGTCCATGGCGAACCAATGTAATCACGAAGACTAGCCGAAAAATGTCCACGGATTGGATCCATATATGTCAAAAACAGGTTGGTGAACCACTGATTCGGACTGCTGAATGTCACTGCCATTATTGAAAGGTCAACCAGAGACTGTATCGTCTCTACGCAAATTCTCTAAAGTTCGACGGCACCTCTTTCTGCCCATGGTCGACAAAAAGAAGTGAATAATCAAACACTGGATGAGCTGTTTTCGAAAAAAAAAAGATCAACATCCTCATTAGCATCGTGATTTTTTATTGCATTAAACAAATTTATCTCCACGTGTCAAGGTTATGGTAAAAAAAAAAAAAAGAGGATGGGAACACCCGGTCGACAAGACAAATTAAACATATCAGGGACAATGTAAGAGCAAACATACGAGATCTTTTTTATTATATGTAGATATAGGCTATGACAGACAGCTAAACTATTCTAATGATATTAACGATGGCACCTATTCAATGATGAGTGACAAACTACTCCTATGATACAGTGAAGGGGGTAAACGAAATTTCGGCTGAGTTGCTCCATATTGACCGCAAAGGTATCAGATAAAGAGAACAGCCATGTTATCGATGTTGAATGATGATATTTATCCTCATGAGAAGACAATCACGTTGTTCAATGGTATTATAAGCTTTGATTACTGTTGAAAAAAAAATGGCTTTCCTTTTTTTGTATCGACTAAATTATTTCAAATCCCGCTCCATGAATTTTTATGTACTCCCAATTTTTTTTTTTTCTTGCGTGCTCTTTCTTTTCATTTTCTTTCTTTAATTCTATACAAATGTGGCCAGTATGGGATTATGGTGGACATAGAATAGTGTTAGGACTAGTTTAGAAAGGGTTTCAGCTTAGGGATTACAACATGCATGGGGAAACCCTTTCATTTTGGATCAAGGATTTACAATCACCATTAGTTGGCTTGTTGGAGTCTTCATTAGCTTGGTTTAGTTTTAGTTTGTCCATAGTTTGTCTCTATACCTGAATAAAATATGTCTATTTTTACAGCCTTTAATAAAAGATGGCCCATTTGTCTCTCTCATGTATTGTGCAATAGATTCCTTTTTTTTTATTTTTTTATTTTATCTCCATCACCCCTTTTGATTAGTATTGATGGTCGTTGTGCTTCAAAAACAGATATCCCTTTAGTTTTTCTCATGTCATGTACTCTATATTGTATTAACTCCTATTTTACAATTTTCATACAGTTTAGTGTTGGCCGTTCTTCAAATCTCACAGTGGTCTCCTTCGTTGTTCCTCCAAAGGATCGTTTCGTTAAATTCCTGACTACAATGAGTCCCGCCGTCCTTAGTTTTAGTATTTACCCAATATGCTTTAATAAAATATACCTTTTTATTACCTATGGTATGGACCACCGGATAGCAATCAATGTTGTTGTTGTTGTTGCTGTTGTTGTTATTGTTGTTGTTGTATTGGTGGGAATTCTATCCAATGATTGCTTTCTAGTACACATCATATGATTGGTTTTCTTCCCATGCCTCAGGAACTCATTGACAGTCTTATATAACTTATTATTAAAGGTAACCAGATTTCTGCTCGACCAATTATATATGAATCTATCTTATATCACAGATATAGTCGCCTCTATAAAGCATTTTGTACTGCTTTCTGGCTTTCATTGAACTACTTGCGTCCTTGCTTATGAGTCCTATCGAGTGGTTGATAGTTCTAGGTCACTTAATATGACAAATGCCGGTATTCCTGTTCTACCATTCCTATCAATCAATCTAAACCGTACTGTCAGCATAACCTCCACGAGTTCGGACATACTGTATATACCCAGTTTGTTATTTTTATTTTTTATTTTTTGCCGCGGTATAATAAAAAACATTACAACATTTCTACTACGGCTAAACTATCCTTGTCGTTTTCATATCAACCATTCTCTTCACTTTTTTAATAGTAAATATAAATTTAATATTTTATTTGTATTGTCAATACCAAATTAAAACTAAAACTAAAGATAACTAACTATCAAAAATGGAATAAAGATAAAGGGGATGCTGTGTAAAGTTTTCAAAGTGTATTTCTTTTCTTTATTGATGGTCACTGATCCTAAGTCCACACATACTAGTAAGGGAAAAAAAAAAAAGTCAGACTCATATTCTCTCTGTTTTGGTTTTATTTATTTCTTACTTGAGGGCCACCACCACCTTCAGGGACGGTCCAATCGATGTTTTGAGAAGGATCCTTAATATCGCATGTTTTGCAGTGAATACAATTTTGAGCATTGATTTGCAATCTTTTTCTCCCTGGATTGGCCTCATCTTCTACAAATTCATACACTCCAGCTAAAGTAATAATAATAATAATAAATAAAACGAGGGATAAAGCGAAACGTTTCATTGACTTTTTTTAAAATTCTTCCTTCTTCAGTTTACCTGGGCAGAATCGGTTCTCAGGACCGTCATAAATAGCCAAGTTGCGTTCAACAGGTTTGGTAGGATCGCGTAACCGCAAGTGGACAGGTTGGTTTTCTGCATGATTGGTTCCTGTTCGAGAAACACTGGTCAGTAAGTCAAAAGAGATGACACCGTCGGGCTTGGGGTACTCGATCTTCTTGCATTCGGCTGCCGGTTTCAGTGTTTGCCAATCAGCGTGCTTGTGCTTCAATGTCCATGGTTCTTTGCCTTTGAGCAGCAAGGTTTCAATTCCAGAATAGAGTACACCACCAAGAACACCAAGAGGACTTGTAAAGGAAGGTTTGCAGTTACGCACTTGGTATAGTTCTTCATACACCCAAGAATTCTTGATGTTTTCCTCATAGTTGTTCAGTACCACACCGCTAGAGCTGTCAAAGGCAGACGTCGCAACGTTGTCACCAGTTTCCTCTGTTTTTTCAGATCCATCAAATAGTTTTTCGAACGCGGCTTCAGCGGCTAGCATTCCCGATTTCATTGCTGTGTGTGTTCCTTTGATCTTGGGTAAATTTAAAAAGCCTGCAGTACAACCAATCAAAGCGCCACCAGGGAATACAAGTTTCGGAATCGACTGATAACCCCCTTCATTGATTGCCCGAGCACCATAGGAAATACATGTTCCACCTTCCAAAAGGGGCATAACCGATGGATGATGTTTGAATCGCTAAAATATATAAAGAAAATGTATAAATAAGCGGCGAATACATTGTCGAATGACGATGGGATTTTTACCTGGAACTCATTGTACGGGTTCATGTAGGGATTGGAGTAATCAAGACCAACCACAAATCCAATAGAAACCAAATGATGATCAGGCTCCATATGATAGATAAAGCTTCCACCATAAGTGTTGTTGTCCATAGGCCATCCAAGAGTGTGAGTTACAGATCCAGGTTGATGTTTTTCAGGCTTGACTTCCCACACTTCCTTGAGTCCAATACCATATTGTTGAGGGCCACTATCCTTGCGCAAATTAAACTTTTTCATCAACGTTTTCGTCAGAGATCCATGGCAGCCTTCAGCAAACAAAGTCAACTTGGCGTTCACATGCATGCCCCGTTCATAAGTATCCTAACAACATATCACAATTGGTTAATATATACATCCTATTTTCTCCTGAGGAAGTGATAGAAGAGGTATTCTTACCTTGGGTTCAAAATTCTTGTCCAGTCCAACATCATTCAAAGCAACACCTCGGACACTGCCATCGTCATTGTAAAGCACTTCAGAAGCACCGAAGCCAGGATAAATTTCCACGCCCAATTCTTCTGCTTGCTCCCCAAGCCATTTTACAAAATTGCTAAGAGAGATAATATAGTTTCCTTTGTTGTTCATTTGCGGAGGATGGGGTAGCGGGAAGGATTTCGTCTTGGTCAAAAGTCGCATACTATCGCTGGTTACGGGAGTATTCAAAGGTGCACCTTTTGCTTTCCAATCAGGAATCAGTTCATTCAGAGCGCGTGGTTCCAATACAGCACCAGAGAGAATATGAGCACCCACTTCACCTGCCTTTTCAATCAGCATCACACGAATATCCTTATCCGCTTCCAACGCTAATTGCTTCAATCGAATAGCTGCCGACATTCCAGCTGGACCCCCACCAATAATGACAATGTCCGTTTCATCTTCAAATGCTTCGCTACGCCGTGGATCATCTTCTGCAAACTGTTCACGATCCGTAGGTATCCAAATGGTGCGTGTCGGACTGCTGGAAAGGCATCGTAGTGATTGAATACTGTCCTTGGCGCGGTATGCAAACCTGGGTGCTATGTTGCGTAGCGTGGAATGACTAGTTTGTGATGAACGCAGTATCCTTGATCGAGTCTGAGTCCAGTATATAGTGTTGACTGTGCGTAGCATTTAATATGATTTAAGAGTGGGGAAGAATGGAATAAATATAGATATTAGACGGTGTGAAAAAGTAAATAAATAAATAATGCAAACGGCGGTGTTTCAAAGAGACATTCTTCCTGTTTTGCGTACAGCATGCAGTGGGAGTGCCACCACTGGAGAGAACTGACACGTCTTAGCTGTATATATACATTTTGGTAACAAGAAGAAGATGAAACAATTGGTTTTGCATTTTAAAACTAACAGCGCGTATATTAATGTTGATGTACTAATCCGAACTGCAATGGTGACACGAAGTCGAATTTTATGCTGAAGATGCTGTTGATCTTTATTAATTACTATCGTCATATGTTCATATTCCGCGCATTCTTCGCAGTATGACTTTTTCATTCTTGTGTTTATATAAATGATAAACGTTACACATCAAGAAATACGATATGCTCACATATACCGATCAGCCATTACATTTTAAATAGCAATATCGTTTGCTGTTACCCCGGAATTGAAACCGAAAAAATTAAATGACCGCTCTTTTTTTTTCAAAACTGACCAGATAAATGACGGATTTTCTGTGCTATCATTATTATTAGTATGCATTTCTTGGGTCGCTTTGGTGCAGTTCAGCAATAGCTCAAGTAAACATTAATAGTCCCAATTTTTTATATTCAATCTCAAACCATTTTCACATTTGTAAAAGGTTGATCTATTGGGTGTCAAGGGGTGGGATGGGAGGTTACCGAAGTGCGGTTTTTGATGCAGTTAGACCTCCCACCGTTATTTTGCATATTATTATAGAAGACCCCGTAGATTCAACTGGCTAAAATTTTAGGCTTCATATTTTTTTATACCCCATGTAAAGCTAGAAATGAATAACGAACTGGATAGATAAAGTGTGTCCAGTCTAGGCTGATTGATATAATGGTAGATCAGGAATATTCTATGTTATCTATCAAGTGACTAAAATCGTCAACCGCTTATTAGGATTCATGAGGGGACGTGGAGTAGGTTAAAGTAGTTCTCAATAAGCCAGAAAGCAGTAAAAAATGCTTTATAGAGGCGGCTATATCTGTGATATAATCAAGATTCACATGTAACTGGTCGAGCAGAAATATGGCCATCTTTAATAGTAAATAATCTAAGAGTGTCAATGAGTTCCTGAGGCACGGGAAGAAAACTAATCATATGACGTCAACTATAAATCAGGTACTGGGTAGAATTTCCCCAATACAACAACAACAATAACAATAACAACAACAACAACATTGATTACTATCCGGTGGTCCATATCATAGGTAATAAAAAGGTTTATTTTATTAAAGCATATTGGGTACTAAAACTAAGGACAGCGGGTTCATTGTAGCAAGGAATTTAACGAAACGAACTTTTGGAGGAACAACGAAGGAGACCACTGTGAGATTTGAAGAACGGCCAACACTAAACTGTATGAAAATTGTAAAATAGGAGTTAATACAATATAGAGTACATGACATGAGAAAAACTAAAGGGATATGTGTTTTTGAAGCACAACGACCATCAATACTAATCAAAAGGGGTGATGGAGATAAAATAAAAAAATAAAAAAAAGGAATCTATTGCACAATACATGAGAGAGACAAATGGGCCATCTTTTATTAAAGGCTGTAAAAATAGACATATTTTATTCAGGTATAGAGACAAACTATGGACAAACTAAAACTAAACTAAGCCAATGAAGACTCCAAAAAGCCAACTAATGGTGATTGTAAATCCTTAATCTAAAATGAAATGGTTTCCCCATGCATGTTGTAATCCCTGAGCTGAAACCCCTTCTAAACTAGTCCTAACACTATTCTAAGGTCTCACCATGGCCCCATAGAAGTTGAATGACGAAGAAAAAAAAAAAAAACGCAAAAAACAAAAAAAAAAAAAAATAGGAAAGAGAGTCGAAGAAATAAAAAATGGGGGAAAGCAAATAAATACTTCACGTGGACGGGATTTGAAACATTTACTATTTTTTTTTTTTTTTTTTTTTTGTAATGTGTCGTTTATTGAATAAAGACTTGAACTCACGTCAAAAGAGCGGTGGCCAATAAGCTAATAATTATATATATATAATGGAGGGGGCAACTCTAAAGATTGTATAGATAGAGGGTGATAGGAGAATAGTGGTGTTGGGAGGTAAAAGAGGATGGAGTAAGGAAAGACGGAAGAAGACAAGAGAGAGGCATTTCTATAGTCTCCCGCTAAACTGCTTTTTCATTTCGATAAAAATAAAATAAAAATACAATGGCATAATTTTATTGTCCCGTTGATATCGTGTGCGCCCCTAGTGTGGAAGTGAATGAAGGGTAGTTAAATTGATGAATACTACATGGAACTGTAAGAACTATTATTAGTCGTTCTTTTGCAGAAATACTAATAATGCGAGCTGAACAAGTAAAATGAATGGTGTTAAAAAGTGTATTGAAGAATAAACCAGTGTAAAGACATGATTTCATGACGTGACCAGTGGGGTTTTATTGAATAGATAGATAAAAAGATCACAAATAGTAAATTCTATCTAATAAGGGAAGGACTGAACTAATTAAATCTAATGTATAAGAAGGGGAGGAGGAAGACAGTGTGGGAAATACTATTAATGAATAAAGAGAGTGTGTATACGTTCAAATTCTTTCAAACTTTGTAGCTGGACACAATGACGAGATTCGGTGGAAGACGAGGAATTCAAGAGAGGGATGATGACCTTAGCCAGAGATTTTGTCGAAGGATTTGACGTAGGTACCTATAATAATACCAAGTTAATATTTTGCCCATATTAATTAATGCCAATCACTTGCCACTAATTTTTTGTTACCTTTTCATGTTTTGAATCTATTGATATTGCTTGCTTTTCATTCTTTTGTTGTACTACACCCATTCTGGTTCGAAGTAATTCACCGCGTTGCTTTAGGGTATACAGTATAGATTGTTGGGTTTGGTATTGATAATCAGGATTATGTCTGCGCCGGAGCCATTTACCAGTTGAATGATCAGGAGATAAAGATACCAATCTTGGAGATGCGCGAGCCGTGCGGATTTCTTTGAGAAGTACGTTGGTTTCATCAGCATAAGATCGAAGTTGTGCGCGTACATCTATGTTGTCATTCTTATTGCTGTTGCTGCTGTTGCTGCTGTTGCTGCGACTTTCAGTAGTGTTATTGCTTTGATCTCCATGTGATGTTTGCAGTAATTGTTGAGGTTGTTGCCCTTGAGATGCGATCACTTTTATAGATCGGGCCATGTCGCACGATTTGAGGTGATTGTTCTCCGCGCGGAGGAATCGGATAGCAGCTTTCAAAGAATCCATCTATGAAAAATAGGAAATAATGTAAATATGTTCAGCGTTTGTATGTCTTTCAGTTTTGCTTTTTTCATACCTGTTGCGCCATGGATACTATATCATCATAAGGTAGACAGTTCACAGAATCTGAGGTGTTAAAATCGGATTTCTTGGAAGCAACATGAGACACTGTAGAAGGAGAGGGTGATTTGTTCGCATCGTCTTTGAGAACCATCGCTTGCTTAAGCTTTCCATTTTCTTGTTCCAGTAAATCCAGTTCGACCTGAAGATTTTCCATAGCCTCGGCATACATTTGTTCCTGTGATTGCGATTTTTGTAGTGTTTCTTCCAGAATAACAATTTGATCTGCTTGTTTCTTGACCGTTTCCTTTCGCTTTTCCAGTAGCTCAATTTTGACATTTGATTCTTGTAGTGAAAGATCCTATATACGGATATATATAATTTAAGTGATCATACATATAGTGTGTATTTGACTATTGTTGGGCGGTCGTTACCTTCATTTTGATATCCTTGATCAACTTCAAAATTTCATCAGCATGCTGTTGAAGTTTTCGATCCTTGTCGTGGTCCACAACAACTTCCGCTTTCATATCCGATGCACGTTGAACCCAAGGAGCAGTACCTGTGATGACTTTAAAAATATAACAACGTGTAGCATAATGTTAATCTGATGGTCTATTCTCTTCCTTCACGTCAGTGTCACTCACACTTACTTTTATCTTTTTTGTTGTCGCTGTCAACATGACTGAATGTATTGCCGAGTTCGTTTGTAAGTGACTTCAAAGTATTGAGTGATCCTTCCCACATGGAACTTTCGGCAATTTCCAAATATTCATCAGCCTTATTGTAAATGATTTGTTGAATGTCACGAAGGCTGATTTCTTCCTTACTTCCACGCCTGTCGTCTACATGCCTAGCGATTTGCTTGTAAGTCTAACCGTCCCATATATCAGTTAGTAGTAAAGTATGAGTAAAGCAAAAAATCATACGTACGTACAACTTGGGATTCTTACCTCAAAACAAAATAGGCTGACCTTGGAGCTAATGGCGTACAGTGTTTTGAAACGGTGGAGATGCTCAGCTTTTGGTGCAAGTGCTTGTTCTGCCAGATCCTCTAGCTGTCGGAGAAGTTTCCTATAGAAGAATGTTTAGTCTAACCGTTTTAAATCAAATTGTCGAAGTATGTATACCTTGTCATAATCTTTCCATTCTTGCTTTGCACAATCAAACGAGCCAAAGGTTCCAAGTAGTCATAGTCCAAGCGTTCAAACCCTTCCACAACCTTGATGCCTGCTTATAGAAGTGTGATGAGTATATGTATTCCTTTGTGAGTAGTGTTACTTACCATCAGTTTTGACAGCATTTTCCATTGTTTGTTTGATATATGTGAATTCCACTGTCATTCTATCAGCATTGAAGTCCAGAGCCCGTGTTAAGCCAAAGAACTGGTCAACATGATTGGAAGGTCCATTAGGTACCACATAAACTTCGGTGAGATGTTCTAATTGAGCGATCATTCTATTTCACAAAACCACGTTGTATCATCAGTGCATGTACAGAAAAAAACCGGTGTCATTTTCCTTTCTAGATTGTCGTGCCTACCTTTGTAGTTCCATAATGCCATCTGTCTCGTTTAATTCATCTGTTCGGAGTAGTTCAACTATCCCATTTAATCTGTACAATCGCAAATTATCAAGAGAAGGATCAGTATAACCATTGACCATCATTTGTAGTCCTTTTTTTTTCAGTTTACCTTCGTTCTGTGCCCAAGAGGTCATGGTACACCTGACCAAATTTTGAGAATATTTCTGGCCGACAATTCTTGATATAGGTAACGAATCTTTTGGCAATATCGCCCAACCAGCCTGCTCGTTGGCGTAACTTATAGGAATAGTAACAAAAATCATGTTAGACTTACTCTTTTGTTTTTCGCGAGCAATGTATAAAAATGACTTATCTACTTACCTCACACACAGATACCAGATTTTCAGTGACAGTTTCCATAATCTTTTCGCTGATAGGATGATTTTGATCGAGATGCTTGATAATGAGTTCCGACTTGAATACCAATCGCTTGAATAACAGGAAGCAAGAGATGGAATCGTTTTCTGTTTTGAAAAATGCGTCGGGAAGATAGGGCTAATAGACAACATTCAATTAAAAAAAAGGGCCTCATTAAAAAATCATGTACTCGCACAAAACATTTGCTCCACTGTTCTCCCATCCCCCACTCTCTCTCTCTCTTTTTTTTTTACCTGAATGTAACTCAGTTTATCGGTTGCTTGCATGGCATCCAGTTTTCGCAACTCTAGGTCGATTGCTTTTGCTTGTGTTTTCATAACAGTTGATTGTAGTTGCATATTCAAAGACATCATTGCTTGTGATTGGCTGCTGAGATCATGCTTTTCTGATTGTTGGCTTTCTTCCTTGTGTCGTAATTGTTGCAGATCACTACAAAACATTCGTTAGTCTATCTTTTGTGAAAGTTCTCTGCTTGTCCTCTACCCCTATTCCTCTCGCTGCCAAATCTATCTTTTTTTTTTTTTACCTTTGCAAATGTACCACCAATTCCCTGAACTGTATTAATGTGGATTCATAATCCACACCTGTTTCTTCCATTGATCTAATCCGGTCCAATTGTTCCCGTAAAAGCATGTCACGATGATCTATTAAAAAAAGTTTAATCTACATCAACCGTACATTATATATGTATAAATCTTTACCAATTTCAGCTTGGAGTTGTTTTTCAGTTTCCAGATGGTTTTCTTCGAGTTCATCAGCCAGTTCCTTCAATGCCTCCAAGTCATCCACAGTCGAGTGCAGCTCTTCCAATTTTTCGGTAAGGTTCAAATTCTTTTCGGCAAGTTGTTCAACCAGATCTTCTGCACCAAAGGCATCGTCCAATCGTTGTTTGAGGTCTTCGTTTTGATTATCGGCCAGTTCCAATTTCTCCTTGGTTCGTAGGAATTGCACTATAAAAAAACAGAGAGAGCGAGAGATGCATATGCGTAAATACTTTATCCTGCTTCATCTTTTGCTGTTTCATTTTTTACTGCTGCACCTTTGACTTCTGCCATTTCATGATTTTCGCGTTCCAATTCTTTGATCCTTCGATTCAAGTCAACCTCATGCTCAGTTGCAGAATCACGTAGCCTATCAGAAAAAGGAAAAATAATTAGTACAGGTCTATTGACTATTGATTATTTCTTGTTGTACAAAGTAGGTACCTCAGCAGAGCATCCTTCAGTCGTTCATTGTGTCGTTCTAATTGGATAACTTCTAAAGGTGTCTTTTCGTTGCCGTTGTTTTCTGGAGCCCGATTGAGAATATCTAAAAAAAAAGTTGGGCGAGAGGAAGATACAGTATAAATAACTAATCAGTACAATCATTTTTTAGCGGGATAAGGGAGAGATATTACCAGCATCTTTTTTCAAAATGTCCAAGTCCACATTAATTTCCTCCAGTTTTTCCTTGAGCACATTGACTTCCTGTTGTAAGTTTTCGGCCCGTTCTTCCGCCACTTCTTTGTCCAGCGTCATCATTTCCAAGGATTCCAGCACGTCGTTGTACTTGAATTCAAAAGACTCCCGATCAGCATCATTTTCCTTGCTTTCCTTTTGCTCTCCCTTAGTTCCTTTTGAAGTTCGGTAATCTTGTCTTAAATCGAAAAAAGAGATCAGTAAGTTTCACATTTGCTTTTTTTTTTTTTTTTTTTTTCCTTCTCACCTTGTAGTTTATTGCGTAAAGTTAAGAATTGTTGAGCTTCTTCTTTGACGCTTTCATGATCACGATACTTTTCCCGATCTTCCTGGCGTTTGGATTCCAGTACCTTCAATTTGAGTCGTAATTCTTCGTAGTCTTTCAATGGGATTGTCTAAAGATAAAGGATAATAAATTTGTTAATATCATACCATTGCTCCTATATTTTCCTTGAATTAAACTTTACCTGTTCCGATTTACTACGAGGTATAGTGCTGTCCAGAGTGCCATAAACACGAGCAGTGGTATCATCGGGCGCTGATAGAATTTGATCCATGGAGAAGGTTTGTTGTTCCACCGTTGCTTGATTAATAGAGCTTGGCGGACGTGTTATGTATTTGGAGCCACTAACAACATTATCAACTTGCTGTTCATGTACTTGAGATGGTGGAGAGAGTTCAACTGGGTTGTCTTGCTGCTGTTCTTCTTGTAGTTGCATTGATTGCTGGGATAATCGTAATTTTTGTAGTTGAGCTTGCTGAAGTTCTTTGGCATCTTTTTGCTTCGCATTTGATCCAGACCGTGACCTTGTCGTTGATGGTGGTGATGCTGCAGATTTTCCGCTAGATACCAAACTTCTACGTCCAGGGCTGATGGATTTGCTGGTCGTTAGTGTGATGCTGGCGATGTTGGTTACGGTAGTGGTTGATGGAGTTCGTGACATGGAAGGCGATGATGAACCAGCACGAGATCTTTGTTGTTGTTTTTGCTGATTAACTCGGCGAGGGGAGGAGAGTCTTGAAGGAAGTAAAGTAGAAGATGGTGAGGGGGTGCGTTGAAGTGAAGATCGGGTGCCTGCCATGTTTGTTTCTTGTGCCACATATCGTTGATAAGAATCGGTTGAGCTGCGACTAGATCGTGAAGAAAGGTCGTCCTATACGGACAATATATATTAAAAAGAGGCGAATGAGTATCAGAAGCCCTAGATAACAGTAATATTTTTGTTTTCATTACCCCACTTGCGCCGCGCATCATGGCTGCTGAGGACGGTGATAGAAGTTTTACTTGACTGGGACGGACAAAGACACCATGGTTCATTGGGCAATCAAAGTACCGCTTTCCTTGGACGACACCACTATTTTTCCCAAGAGGTTCATCCAATTCAATACCAATCCATTTTCCGGTCTGAAAGCTGGTCGTCCCTGCAAAGCGTATAGTGCCGATTTTGCCTTGTACTTGGATGCGTGTACCTGGCAGCAATTCAGATGATATATCTGCAGGGTGATCGTTTTGTGAAGACATCCAGATCAAAGGGTAATAAACAATAAGGAAACCGATTTAATAGATAGTAAAAATACAAAGATAAAAGGAAGGAGTAATTAAGAAAAGTAAAAAAAGAAAAAAAAAAAACTGCGAGGAGAAGGAAAGGGCGAAATGGAATTCTGGTGCAACCATTAATTTAGCTACTCTCCTAAATCCCAAAAAGGTTGGAAGAAGCTAAAATATCATTTAACCAACTGAAAAACTAATAAGAAGGAGTCAACCATATATCATACTATGATATCACTAACAGAGCCAATTGGGCAGCATGAATTATAGGGGTCTTGTCGGGATTTTAAACTTCCAATCACTTGAAATTGCATATTTTGAAAAAAAAGTAGACAGGAACCCTGTTTTTTTGGCATGGAAAAAATAAAAATAAAAAATAAACTAGCAGGACGGAGTGATTTCTGCAAGTACAAGCGAATGCATGCCGGTTGTGACACACAACATAGGTCTGTACATTTCACCTTCGCTTCTATACAATTTTTTGTGCGGTTTCAGCATATCGGCAATTCAAACATCGACTTTAACACTATAGTTTTGGGATGAAATATTGGCTCCATGTAGCAAACTAGTCCCACCACATTTTTTCTCTCTGACAAATTCATTTTTTGGTAACTTGGCTAAACTAATCGAAAGTTTTCAGCTAATGACACATGGAGTGACGAACAAACACTTATACATAATCATAAATGCGAACTGAACTAAAAATATTGGACCTAAATCATTCTAAAATTCCACTTATATAAAACCAGAAATAGTGATAATAGATATATACAAGTCAGTCAAAATAAAACAAAATGATGTATAATAGCAATAACTTTTTATTCAATGAGAGTTAAAAATATTGACAAAAAAGGGCAAAAAAAACATAAATAGACTGTGTCGGTGTGAGGGAGTGGGGGAGATCAAATGCAATATGGAATCGGATGGGTATGGAGAGAAGAAATAAAAAGGGATAACTAAAAAACTAAATAGAATACAGTGTAAAAAGATGATAACGAAAGAGAATATGGGAGGGAAAGAAACTAACTAATTCACATAATAATCAGGGGGCGGTTTTGAAGGTATACGTTCCAGAGAATTGGTGCCATCCATGGAGGTCGACGGTGGTGGAGGAGAATAGAGTTGGACTTCTGACGCACGTTCCACTTGACGCCTGAATGCAAAATAACAAGGACACAAAAACACATGGGCTTCAATGCTACATGAGCTTTTCCGAGAAGAGATGTGAGGTTCGTCTTGTTGTATGGTTGGCGTGGTAGGCATAGAGGATGATGGTGAAGTGGTAGTTGAGTTGGTCGTAGATGTAGTCACCGCCATGCGTCGTCCCTTTTCCGATAATCCATTGGCGGCCCAATTGGTGTTGTTTTGTGGTAGTTCAAAGTATGAAGGCAGTCGGCCAAAATCTTCCTTCAGGCGGCAGTCAAACACATTGATGGGCATTTCAAATTTCACCGTTTCCCGCTTGCGTTTTTCACTATCCTCCACATCTTTGTCAGGTCGATGTTTTCGAAGCTTGGATAACCATTTCGCACCACCACCACCCGTTGTTGGAGTCGTGCTGCCGCTCATGTTGCCTGTATTGCTGATATTATCTTGACTATCCGCACTTTGGTCACTGTTATGTCGATTCATTGTCGTCCTTGCCAAACGTGTTGTTACTGCGGCTATAATATCGTCGTCACTGTGGCTGTTGGGGAATAATGCTGGGGAGCCAGTTGAGGAGGAGGAAGAAGGTGTTGGGTCGGGATATGAAAGGACAGCATGGATAGAGAGATGATGGCGAAATAAAACGTCTTTGTTGGTGGTTGAATGGTGGAAATTGCGCACACAGGTAGGAGTAGCAAAAGAGAGTCGAAAGGATGCCGTGTCGTAAATGTCAATTGGATGGTTATTGCTTTTGGAGAAGACCGCCGACCAGTCGCTATTGATATCAGGAGTAGATGTACTTGATTCACCACCATTTGCATTTTCTTCCAACCGGCCAGCAGAAAGGAAGGAGAGGTCGAATCGTTCTTGATCCGTTCGAAGTGCACGAAATTCAGGAACAGCGTACCGCCGACTTTCGACAACATACAATTCCATATGCTCCAAACGCACTTGTTTGACTTGAGGTTGAATCACACACCGTACATGGAATAAATCGCCAGACGAGAAAGCTGCCTGTTCCACCACCATATGTAAGTCCGCCCCCGGAAGATGCTTTTCGAAGGTACGTGATAGGTCCTGAATTGAGTTGTTGGTCAGCAAGGCATTGGATAAATAGGTTCTTAGTACGAGAACAGGTTTGGATATGTGCCAACTATTCAATAAAGAGATCCCAGGGCTTGTTACCCGTGCTTCCACCGTATGCTTTACACGACCATAGACATCCTCCACTGTCTCTACAATTGACTACAGAAAAAGAATGAAAGAACAAGACGGTGAGTATGAACTTCGCTACTATGTTTGTCTTTGATTTACTTACATTGGGCACAACAAAGGTAAACATAAATCGATGGATCCCAGCAGGTAATTGGATATAACCCTTCTTTTCACCATCAGCTTGAAAGACATTCATCGTATCTTCATTCAAGCATTTTTCATGAGATAATCTTGTGCCTCGAGCTCCAATACCTATGTTTAAATGATGAAGTTAATCATAATATCTTTATCTTGTGCCATTTACTGTGGAAGTTTACCTTCAGGCCAATAAGTGATTTGAGTAGACTTTAGGGTGACACTAATCTTTGACACTTTGGTATTCTTTCCTAAAGAGAGCACCACATTGCCACTGAAAACAACCGAGCCTTCTTCTGTTGAAGGACCACTAAGAATAATGGGTTTGAGAGGATCAAATGATAATCTATCACTCGAAAGTAAGCCAAGATGCATTTGAATATTGTAGGGGACCTAGGGCCGAGGAGAGAAGGGCTGATATATGTGTATAAAGTATTTATAAAAAAAAAAAAGGTAAAAAAAAATTAAAAAAAAAAAACGAGAGGTAAAAAGAAAGGGTAAAAAATGATCCACAAAAAAACTTCAGGGTTGGTGGGAATTTTCTTTGATTGAGATTCAAAAATGCGTTCTATAAAAAAAAAAAAAAAAAAAAAGAGAAATATTCAAAATGCGGAAATTAAAAAGAATTCATTCTATTTTCCATGATTTAACCATAAGCTATGATCAAAGTAAGCCATGACATTGTTGTTTGAAATAACAGTTGTCTGTCAGACTTACTGAAGACATAGCATGCAGTCTCTAAAATGGATACCGGCGGAGATGGGAGGGAAAATAGCATTAAGAAAGACAAATCTACCATTCTTTTGATTGGATGGATGGCCGCTGACTTGAAATATGGAACCAATCCGAACATCCGAGCATTCCATAGTCAATGGTGGTAGCACCACCACCTGATGAAATTGTTCTGCCTGCGACACGAGCGGCATTCTAATATTTCAAGAAAACTTGTCTCTCTCGCCCTGACTGACCAATTTCATTCAGCCACAAGCATTTTTTCAATTTCAAACCGAGGTCATGTTTTTTTCTTCTTCTTTCTTTTATTTGCTTTACAAACGAAGCTGATTCACTATGCCGCTTATCATCATGACAGGCTATCCCAGCAGTGGGAAATCAAAACGCGCGCTGGAGGTACAAAAATATTTGACTGAAAGACTAGCCGAAGAAAACAAACCAATGCGGATCCATCTTGTCAATGACGAGTCTCTTCACATTCCCAAGAATGCTTACAAAGGTCAGAAAAAAAAAAAGCAACAATTGAACATACTTAAGAGTCGATACTAATTGTTCCTGTTTTTTAATAGATGCTCGGGAAGAAAAGAAGGCACGTGGGGCGATGATGTCTGCGGTAGAACGATTATTGAGTAAAGACGATATTGTGATTGCAGATGGATTGAATTATATCAAGGGCTTTCGATATCAATTATATTGTGTGGCGCGTGCTCTCAGTACTCCTCATTGTGTAATTCATGCAGCTACTCCTTTGGCGTTGGTAAAAGAATGGAATGGGCTTTTAGGTGATCAAGGCTACGAAGAACAAGTGTAAGTCAAATATATATGATATACGCACGGACCAGAATAGCAGGTTCTAATCATCTTCTTTATTTGTAGACTCGACGAACTGATAACACGATATGAAGAACCTGAAGGACGTAATCGATGGGACTCGCCTTTATTTACTGTGATTTACGATGATGAATGTATACCTGGCGAAAAAATATGGGATGCTGTTGTACTAAGGAAACCACCACCACCCAATTTATCAACAGTCTCAGTAAGTGTAAATATTACAGGAAACAAAAGTCTGGCACTGATGATCTATGTTTTATGTACTCGTGTAGAAACCAGTGTCGGCAACAAACTATGTATACGAATTGGACCGGGTGACTTTGGAAGTGATTAACGCAGTAGTGGAAGGACAACGAGAATATGGACCTGGTGGTTTACCCATGGTGATGCCCAATGCGACTCAAAAGGTCATCAACCCTTCAAGAAGTGTGACATTATCCGAACTTCGACGACTACGTAAACAATTTGTCTCAATCAACAAAGTGCGAACTACTTTAGATACTTCTCGTTTAGCAGATATGTTTATAGATTATTTGAATACCAATTTATCTTGAATAAAATATACATTTATATCTTCTGATTTTACTATTATTATTATTGTTACTATTATTGTTTATATGTTGTGTGTGTCAGTGGTGATGAACAGAAAAAGCCAAACTCGAAACATATGGTAACTGTATTTGAACAAGACCACGTGGGGTGTATTAAAAAAAATAAGGGTGAGTGGGGTTTAAAACGGCACCTTTTTTTTTTTTATCTGGATTGTTAGTGGAGTGAACGGAAAGGTCTGCGAGTTTAAAAAGCAACCCTTGATTGTTTATGTAGATATTAGTTGACCGGTGATACTATTTTTGTCAAGTATTGTCAATAAAACATCAAGATGATACACTTGAAGAATATTATTCCTTCTTTGTTTTTATTATTTTTTTCAACCCAAGGATTTTGCTATACGATCGGACTTTTTGTCCATTTTATCATTTTTCTTCCTAGAAACTTCCAAATCACCTATTTGAGGATGAGGGGAGGGGACTTTTTTTATTATATTATTATTTGTCCCCTTCTTCCCCTTCTTCTCTCTCTCTTCTTTCGATTACTATCTATATACTCATCTCCTAGTATTGCTTTTTGATATACAACATGAAGATCATTCCTATCGGCGTTTTAGAAGACAACTACTCTTATATCCTTATTGACGAAAAGACGAAAGAAGCCGCTGTCATTGATCCTGTTGAACCAATCAAGATTCTGAACGTTATCAGTCAAACTGGTGCAAAATTATCAAGGTAAAAAAAAAAAAAAAAAAACACACCTACGCTCTTTGTGACACATTCACTCACTCGTTCACCCACTCCATTTCTCAATTGATACTGCTCGATTATATCAGTGTTTTTGTCACTCATCATCACTGGGATCATTCTGGTGGCAATATTGAACTCGTAGGTAAAAAACGAATACATATACACATACATACATAAAGGAAAAGGAATACTGGACTGGAAAACTCGGGAATAAAACGTAGCGATGAATGATGTTATTATACTAGACGAATGTTAAGATGCGTATTAAGGGGAACGGGAATTGGGATCAGGGTGACACAAACCAAGTTGAATTTCTTTGTACTAAAATCGCCTTTTGTTATTGTAGCCAAAAAACCTGGTTTAGCGGTATACGGTGCCGACGCAAGAATTCCTGAAATCAACTATGTGTGCAAAGATCATGAAGAATTTAAACTGGGCTCATTAGAAATCACTCCTCTACATACACCATGCCACACAAAAGGTCATGTTTGCTATTACGTGGTGGATCCTGCTACCAATGAAAAGGCAGTCTTTACTGGAGAGTAAGTATTAGAAAAAAAGGGGGTTGGCGGGAAAATGGACACATGATGGTGGTAACAATGATGATGATAACGATGATCTTATACTTTTTTTTAACAGTACATTATTTGTCGCAGGCATCGGGAAATTTTTCGAAGGGGACGCAAGAGATATGTATCGAATCCTATTCCATGTGATTACCAAATTGCCGGATGATACTTGGGTGTACTGTGGTCATGAATATACAAAACAAAATCTAAAGGTAAGCAAGAAAAAAAAAGTGATTTGGTTCCGTCTTCGTTATCTAACAAACATCATGTGATCCTCGTTTGTTACCAGTTTGCTCTTTCTTTAGAGCCTCACAATGAAAATTTAATGGCTAAATGGGCTTGGTGCCAAGATAAAACAATCACTGTTCCATCTACTATTGGTCAAGAAAAACTGTATAACCCTTTCCTAAGGGTAAACGAACAAGCTCTCCAACTCGTCGCTGGTGGTAAGACTGATCCTGTGGAAGTATTACACACTTTGCGTGAAATGAAGAACTCGTTCAGATAGTTTACTATCCCCTTCTCCTCTTCTACCTTTACCTTCCTTTCTTTTTTTTTTATCTTTTGTAGTATATATATAAATAAGTCTTAGTAGTTTAGAAATGGTTTCCCCTCCCCCCGTGCACATCACCATTAACACACAATTTATTAGTCTATCATTCCACCATCATATTAAAATAAAGCTTCAACGCTGTTATTTATTCAGTTCAATAAAAAAAAAAAAGATATCAATCATGTTGTCTTCTGTTCCATAAATGACTGCCATCTTTTGTCCCAAATACATTCACAATATTTCTACCCTGATCTGCAGCGTACCGTTGCTGTCCCACAGTATATAAAATAAGGACATGCTATTTTTTACGCATATACAGTGTATATTTATTAGGCAGAACTCTGCAATGACGATTGGACGGAGTCACTGATACCCAGATCAAGCCTTTTCGCTCACTGGTTCACTCACACACACCAGTTGGTTTTTTTTAAGATTTCTCCACTACATTCGACGAGACAGCTGAATTCATGAGATACTAAAGGTAAAGTGACAAGATAGATTTTATTCAGATGTAAATATAAACTATGACGACTGACACTAAGCTAAGCTAATGATGGTTTCCATAATTTTCAAGATGAAACCTAAACTAATGGTGGTTCCTGATCACAAATTCAAAATGAAAGGGTTTCCCCATGATGTTTATAAAACATTTTTCAAAATGCCCCTGATTCAAGTTCTAACACTAATCCAATATTCTTTTTACCCCATAAGGAACCAAAGGAAGAAAAAGAAAAAAAAAAAAAAAAAAAAAAAAAAAAAAAAAAAACGAAAAGAGAAGTAAAAAGGGGAAATCACACAAAAGTACAAAAAACACCTGGCGGAGTGTGAATGAGCCTACCGTCTTTTTTTTTTTTTTTTTTTGCATATATCCGTTAGACTCAGTGCTGAGGAGGACGATTGGACCCCAAGGTGGTTATCCACCATAGTGCCAAAAGGCGAATTCGTCTAATAAACTATCCTATTTTATTTCTTTCATTCTATCCCGTCAAAACCCACACTTCGATAAAAATAAAGCACTGATACCCAGTAAATCCATAGATTTCCAAAACCTCCAGTGAAGCACCAAGACGTTTATTTCATAATAATAAAAAAAAAAAAAAAAGGTATCAACTAACATTGTATTCTACATAAATCAATCACAACTATCTATCCTAATTTGAATCACTATATAAAAGTCCCCACATCACATCACAAAGGTCTACTTTTGCGAGCTAACCAGTTTTAAAGATGCCTGGATCATATCAGCCATGTGTACAAATGATTCGATGCGCTCCATACTAGTCACCACTTCACTAGCATCCACTAAATCTGCGTTCGCAGTGGCTACTCGTTCCGAGAGTGCATGGAGTTGTTGTCGTTGATCCACCAATTGCGGTACACGTCGATTGATATGTTCATATATTTGAGACAGGCCTTGAGAACTATTGTTTAACGACAACTGCAATGCTTTCAAACTACCACGTTGCACTATATCGAACACAGCTATCGTCAGTTTTCACTATAAAGCAAACCACCCACTTGTATATTATAAAATAAAAATAAAAAGTGTTACCTTTTTGTATCCGTTCAATTAGCCTTTGTTCAGCATCTTCACTTTTGATGGAAGGAAGCACCGAGGTTACATTGAGTAAGTTTAAACTTGAATTGGATGCCCTACGAGCATAGGTAGAGAGCTGATCCAAAGACACGCCGGACCAAGGTGCAGAATCTATCCAGCCAGAAACAGCAGCCGACGTAGTTGATGTAGTTTTGATGGATGAGTGTGACGATGAGGAAGGAACAATATGTTCCTCACTGATTGATGGTGAAGAGTCTTTGGACATGATGGATGACTGGATAGGTATATATAAAATAAAAAAAAAAAGGTAACCCAAGAAAAGATTCATGAAAAAAAAAAAAAAAAAAAGTTGCCTCACTTACCGATAGTTCAATCCCCGACTGATCAAGCATTTGCAATCTGTTACTGTTCATCAAGCGCTTATGCTCTCAGTGGTGTTCCAAGAGTAAGACGTTACATTCCCATAACACACACACAAACACACACACAATAGGCATACATATGATCAAAAACTTGTCACCATGATCAGCATCCTGCCTTTTAATATATGGTGATAAATAATATAATAAAATACACAGAGGGAGGCGCTCTTCATAACATGACCACCCACATGCATCATTGATTTGATATGTAAAAACATATTTTTTATTGAGATATGATATAATTGTGCTAAAAGATATATGGAGAAAAACAATGGGAATACTAAATTTGGAATACTAATTTTTGGAATACTGATTTTTGGAATACTGATTTTGGAATACTGATTTTGGAATACTGATTTTTGGAATACTAATTTTGATAGGGTAACGGACAAGTTAAAAGCATCTACACATATTTATAGAGATAAATAGAGGACCGTAAGTTCCAAGACAATTGAAATCGATTGGTTCTTATTTTCTTTTTTCTTTTTTTTTTTTTTCCAAACTTACAAAAAACTTGCATGAAATTTCTTCTTTTTTGTGATACATACATTGTTTCTCCTGTGAGTATGGATAATTGTGCTAATGATAAAGACCTAGAACGCATGTACAAGGTTCAGGTTGGTTTTTTCCCAGATCATCGATTTGTCCTAATAAAAAATAAATAAAGATTAGTTTATCCAAGCATGATAATAATTTTTTTGATTTTCTCCTTACTGTTTCAGCCTTGATATGGTAATGAAGCAGATCCAAGGTAGGTGCATTGTTGAGATAAGTGCTGATAAAGACATTTGAGCCAATGACATGTTGCTGTTGTCGTTTTTGTCGTTTCTGTTGTGATGGTTCCAATGAGTCGTGATCTCTTTTTCGCTTGATTTGCTGTCCAGTATTGATATCACATGGTGTCTTGCATAGTTTGTCAATAGTTGCGGGTGAGTGTTCCGATAAGTCACTTGTTTGACCATTCTTTCGTCGATGTTTAAGGACTGGATGGCATTGTTCCTGTTGTTGCCGTTTTCGAGTCCCGCTTTCAGCAAGGGAAGGAGCTGATGTTTTCACATGGTTGATGATATTGGTCTTGGTTTCCTGTTGTTGTTGTTTTTGAGCTCCACTGTCAGCAAGGAAAGGAGCTGATGTTTTCACATGGTTGACGATATTGGTTTCCTGTTGTTGTTGTTTTCGAGTTTCACTGTTAGCAAGGGAAAGAGCTGATGTTTTCACATGGTTGATGATATTGGTCTTGATTTCAGGTTTTTCTTTTTTGGATAATGGCTTTTTGTTTTGAGCGAGATCAGACAAAAGACCTTTTTTGATTGGGAGGCTTTCTTTTTTGGATAATGGCTTTTTGTTTTGAGCGAGATCAGACAAAAGACCTTTCTTGATTGGGAGGGGATTGTTGGTTGGACCGGAGACTTTTTTTAAGACAAATGCGTCGAGGAAGCGATACACATGTGCTTGTTGTGTCGTGGTAAATTGATGTTGGCGTTTTATGTACACCAATATAACCTGAGAGATGTCCACAAATGATTTGTCAAAGGCATTTATTGCTGGGATGTCATCAAATTTGTCTGCATATTCATCTTGATCGACATCAGTTGCAAGGCGATCGGTAGAAACATAACTTGCTTTTGTCACCGGGTATGTCATAGCGATTTCAGACTAAGTTTATATTTGAGTATAAATAATTAATTAATAAGTCAAGTGTGATAACAATGTGCGGTTAATAAATTTACCTGGTGTTTTAGTCCATTTCCTTGGTCTTTCTTGAGCTGGTTCATCAAAAAAGGAGACACCTGATCAACATCAGCTTCAAGGCAATTAATCAATTGGCTGCCGCGGTCCAGACCGTATACATCTTTGATAAGAGATTTGTAAGTGTCGATGGAATGAGAAGTCTGAATGATCTTGCGGTTTTCCAAAGCCTTGAGAATAGCCTTCAAAAATTCAATACTACCGGGGCAACCGGAACGTGCCTACAAAGAACGAAAAATAAAATCAGAGTAAGCTTTTTTTGAAGTTATTTGAATACAATTTCTGTTTTCGTGTCCTTTACCTTTTTATGTCCATGTAAAGGCACGTACTTTTCATACGATTTCTTTGCAAGAGTCATAGATTCCGTATCATAAGATGATTTGATTGAGAGAGAATCACCACGATCAGTAGCGCAGAGTTGATGTTGTGACTAACCATTCAAAAAAAAAAAAATCAATCATTCATTCAGCAGTGCTTACAAACAGAGGTAATCACACTTACGTCGTTTATGGTCAATAGATTGCTTGATTGGCCATGGTAAGGGTTAGTCTTGCATTTCAATACAGGGTAGGGAATGGCAAAAGATGACGTAGTAACTTGTTCATTTTTAGGGAGAGATTCAGAATATGCACGGACAGTAGAAAGGGGCAAGCGATCAAAGTCAGATTCAGGTAAGGTTTGAAGCAAAGAAGTGGCATCAGTACAGCATGTTGATGGCGCACTATACAAAGAGGTATCTGTCAAAGCACAAGCTGAAGAATCAGAATCACAATGTTGATTTTCTTGAGCCACATCAGAAGTCAAACTGGAAACGGCATTGTTTTCGTAAGGAGTAGAAACACAGTGGGGGGTTACACCAGCGCTATTGATAGAAAGATAATACAATTATTGTTTGTACAAAAAAAAAAAAATTAATTATTGTATTTTGTTTGTTTTTCTGCTTGTACAAATAGGGTAACAAACCTTCGAAAATAGCGGTCTTTCACCGTGTGATAAACATCAATGCATTTGCCATATTGGGTTTTCGCTTGATCAGAAAGGAATGCCTTGGCCTTCACATGACGCGAGGAGAGGTTTTCGCGTGTTGTTTTAAAAACAGGAATTCGGTCATTGCATGATTGCGGTGTTGGATTTTCAAAATGACTTCTGTTCTTGAGATACGCCAATCTAAATGATTCCAAAGAAAACTACAATGTTAGTACAAGTATCTCCATCTGACAAACATGAATATTTATGACTTACCTTCCACCAAGTTTAGTTTTTTGAAGAAAAGAAACCATTGCTGAGAAACAAAGATAAATGTTGTTGTTTTTTTTTTTTTGTAAAATAAAGGTGAAAGAAAGAGAAAAATAAAAAATCGAGCAAAATACAGTATTTATTGATGGGAGAAAAAAAAATGCGGTGTTTGAAACCATCTGACTTGTTGCTTCCCCCCCCTTTATCCCAATCTATTTTATTTATTTTATATAGGATGGAATATTCCGCGTTTTTGTTACAAGATATTCCCAGAATCGGTATTTTACGGATATTCACAACAATTTGAAGGATAGGTAAAAAATAACGCCATTTATAATATTTGCTATTATCGATTTTTTTCTTTTTTCTGTATGGAATTGGGGCGATCTTAGTGAAAATGACAATGATGGTGGTGAAAATTGCACCGTGTTTATAAGATGGAAATGGCTTTCAATTACAGGACAGTAGGCTTTGATGGGGTATGCATGATCCTCTTCAAGAAATTATTCTCTTATCTCCCTCTCTCTCTCTCTCTCTCTCTCTCTCTCTCTCTCTCTCTCTCCCGGTGTATGTCTGTTTCTATTTGTCTGTCGATCTTCTACAAAATTGGACTTTTAGTTAATAGTTTTTTATCATAGCCTTTCCTCCCTCCCCCCAATATATTTATTTTAGTGTAGAATATCATCTGTTATCTTTATTTATACCATAGCTTTTTTTCCCATTGCCCTTTCTACATAATAATTTATTTATTTGTTTTGGAATTGTTTATTTATGCTTTATAAAATATCATTTTTAACAGCTGGAAAATTTGTGATGATATAATTGGTAAGAGACAAGGGAGTGATGTATTGACTATGATTTGCGCTGAGTATTAGATAATGACCACTGTTGACAGAGATGACACAGTAAATGTATGTTAACTGTGGATATGAAGCTATTTTGTTGATGGAAACCACTAACATAGTGCACGCTCTCAACAAGAAACGCCTCTCCATTTTTGTTCAGGCTTGCCAATGACTATACAAAAGTTTTTAAGTACTATAGACGCTTTGATTTCAAGATAAGCTCCAATGCGATTGTCTGAGATACTCTTTGAATTAGTTTACAGACCAGCAGCCTTATTTATAAACAACCCTTTTACTATTTTCCCGGGTAGAGTTTAGATCCCACATCCAATTTTTTTTACATGATGTGTACTGTATTGTACTGTACAGTACGGATACCCTCCAGCACCATGACAATTAAACAAATGAAATAAATATTATGATAGTAGAAAAGGTAAGACAAATTTATTCAAGTGTAGGTACAAAAAATGAGTCCAATCCAATGACAGCGCAATACTATGATTAAACTATCTTAAACTACGATTCTAAAGAGGAAGCATTGAGTGCGGAAATGCCTGGGCGAGAGGAAGTTAATGCTGGGAACTGGATCATCATATTAGCCACGCTGCTTGATGTTATTGTAAAAAATAACAGAATCAAAAATAAAAGAAGAGGCTATTCTTTTCAAAGATACCCTAGAGACTACCGCGAGACCACCTGAAGGTTTCAAATCCCGCACACGTGAAATATTTTGTTTTCTCTCTCCCACCTTTTCTCTTCTTCAACTCCCGTTCTTTTTGAATATTTTTTTTTCTTTCGCTTTTACTTCACCATTCAACTTCTATGAGGTTATTTTTGACTTGGAATAGTATCAGGACTAGTTTAGAAGGGTTTTTAGATTAGAGATTATAAGATGCATGGGGAAACCCTTTCATTTTGCATTCAGGATCTGGAACCACCATTAGTTGGCTTATTAGAGTATTCATTAGCTTAATTCAATTTTAGTTTACCATAGTTTGTATCTACATCTGAATAAAACATGTCTCTTTTTTACTAATTCCATAAAAAATTTCCAATTACTCTTTCTCATGTTTTGCACAATAAATCCCTTTTTTTCCAGCTATTAATCACATTTGATTAGTGTTGATCGTCGTTGTGCTTCGATAAAAGGTACCCCTTTAGTCCTTCCCATGACTATAATGTACAAAATCGAATATTCCTTTCTACAGCTGTAGCTTTAGACTAGTGTTGACCGCCATCAACTCTTAAGAGGCTCACGCATGCTACCTCCATTGGATCTTTTGTTACAATGAGCCCCCACTCTTTGTTCAGTATCTACCATATTCCTTCAAATAAAATATGTAAGTTTATTACCTCTCGTCTAACCCATTATATAATGACCAAAGTCGTTTTTGGGATCTTATGGTCCTATGAAACAACCAAAGTGCAAAATAATGGAGGCATAAACACCCTTCCTCTCTTTTTTTTTTTTTCATATACGAAGAACGTAGATCGACTAGACGCAGAGTATGACGGATAAGCCTCAAAAATTTGCTCCACCTCCCACCCCCCTCAAAAAAAAAAGGAAATTGGCTCTATCCCCGGACCTCTATTAGACCTTATATTATTACCCATATTACCCATATAATTTGTAGTTAATTTTGGAGTCTAAGAAACTCAAGTTTATTCAATCAACGTCACCATTTAAAAAAAAAATGCGTGGAGAGTGGTTTTTTTTTTTTTTTTTTTTTTTTTTTTTTTTTGCTTCTCGTCTCTGACTCGCGAACTGCGAAAGATCCCAAGCACAGTAACGCTATACACAGCGGTAGGAATACCAGTCATTTTTGCCTCGTTGTTATTGCTGCCTTCCCCACAAAGAGAAGTAAATTTGATTCCTATAGTTGACAATCTGCCCCCTTCTCTTTTTTACTTGTTGAAGGGAAGTAAACCTATTTCTATATAGAAAATGTTTAACAATTGTTTAAATCACACGGATTTTCTTTTTCAGCATTCATCACAGTCAACACCTGTCAGCATCAACCATAATCGACATTTTTTAGCATCCGTCATAGGCGATACTTTTCAGCTAGCCCTCTTTTTTCGGCAACCACTATAGTCATCCCTTTTCCACGTTCAAATCTTTTAGATTTAGGTGTGTGTGTTTTTGAGCCCTTTCTTTTGCAAGCAGTCAAAGCGGCAGCTCTTTTTCGGGAACCAGAGCCAAAATTTTCTTCAACGTCTCCAATTCCTTTTTAGAAAAGTAAAAAAAAAAGAAAAAATAGTGACAGAGTTTTCATGCACTGCATAAAAACTAATAGACTAAATGGAGACAAAAAAAATTTGTATAGCAAAGATGTTTTATTTCAAAATAATAGCCATCCTACATACTAATAAAACTGCTAACTACTATATCTAAGCTACTGTGCATATGCTAGTTCTATGGGATGCCATTTAAACCATATCGAGCCAAACTAAGACGCTGTTTTAATCAGATATATATAGAATATCACATAGCAAAAAGCAAGAAGCCCATTCGAAATCCAGAATCGCGGTACGACCACAGCCCACTGGCATGTCACTATTCCATACCAAAAAGTTGTTAACTGATTCATAGATTCAAAATGAAATGGTTTCCCCATGTTTTTTGTCATGTCCTTTTTCAAACCCCTTTAAATCTAACAAAATCCCACTCCATGATCATCAGATCCTTGGAGGACGTCAATGTGAAAAAAAAGGGGAAGAAGAAAAAGAAAATTAATTAGAAAGCATGACCTTTAAAACTTCAGTTGAAATCCCGCTGTTCTAGTCAGAGCTTTTTTTTTTTTTTCCTGTCAGTGATATAAAACTTCCGCTGCTACAATCGACATAATCATCGACCTAGCACTCCCGCTTTCCATTACTAACGTGACCCAGTTTTCCACTAGATACCTTAAATTACATTCTATTCAGTAAGAAACATGTTCAGCTTAAGAATATGATAATTGAATTTTTATTGTAAAAAGTAAAAATGCGGAAAGATAGGTCGAAATTTGCAATCACTATAAAAATGGAGGGGAAAGGCTAATAAAAGTGTGTGAGATTCTATACTAAAAAATAATATGGGAGAAAGATATTTGATGATCAATGCTGCAAACATCATCGCTTTCAGTGCGAAGATAATGAGTAATATGGAGTGGGGGTGGGGGTGGGATGCGATATATTATAAATATATATATATATATATATATTTAGTAAAATGATCAAACCAAACAAAAAGTGTTGTGAGGAAAAGATATGTAACGGAGTTTACATGTTTGGGGATGGCTTTTAGTCTTGTATCTGTCTAGGGTTGGCCGATTTTCACCACGATACCGCAAAGATGGATATAATAAAGTAGATGAGCGATCAAATAAAACTCGTTGCCATTTTGGCTATCTAATTAACTTACAAAACGTATTAGATAGTATACCATTTGCAAAACCTCTATTTTTTTCTTGATGCCAAACACCGAGTCACTCATTCCATCATCATAATACTAAAGGAAAGGTCGTCAATAACTCAGCTGCGAGTGCTATATCCGTTAACCAATCAATACTATTCCTTTTTTCTTACATATAATTGATTCCTGGAGAGAACCGAGAATAGTTGACTTTTAACATATCAATTTCTGGTCCAATAAAGAATGCCGTTTTCAATGTCCAATAACGAATCCTATAAAAATATACAAGTAATAGAAATAGAAAGAAAGAAAAACAGATTGAGTGTATTTTAGAACATAAGAGATATCAATGCATTATACACATGAGCACCATACTTACGAGAGCCATAAAGATATACATCCACAGAGTGACCCGATCGATTATGTCACCACAAATCCAACTGCTTTCATAAATACACTATTTCAGGCTCGCTTGAATGAGCAGACGATACATATTTACAAGCGATATCACCAAAAGTGCGATTATAGCAGTCATATGTAATTACAGGTCGTTCTGATCGCCTATCCGCCTATCAATAGCCTTCAATACACACCACCACCACCATTGTCACCGTCATCGTCACCACCAGTCAAGGGAGTCAAATAGAAGTAGGTAGATTGTAATTACTGATTCGCAATTCCAGATCCCCGATATCATCCCGGTCCCAATTACCATCGTCTTCCTTTTTTTTTTTGTGTGTGTGTTGTGATCAGGACATTTGAAGGTTCAGAGTGAGTCTTTTGTTGCAAATGACCATCCCATATGAAAATAAATAGACGAAACGAACCATACTCATTTCATGACACTTGACATCTTCATCCAAAAAAATCAATAAATAACAAGTTGGTTCAGAGAATGTCGGTAGTGGTGATTTCTTTGTCGTTTATTTCCTTGTTTGGAGAGTTAATGCTGCTTTTCTGTTCATGATTGTTGTCATATTCTCATCTCAAGACCTAAATAGTATTTTTGTTTGTTCTTCCTCCAAAAAAATGCATGAGTATTTTCCATTTAGCAAGTCCTCCCACCCACCCACCCCCCACAATTTTTTTTTTTTTATTTTGGAGCAATACCTACGTATGGTCTTGCGTAAAAAAAGCAAATCCGGAATTTGTATCAGAACACCACCAATATACATTGATATATTTGTCCACAAATGCCTTTTAAAGAATGGCCCACCCAACGTATCTGTTCTTGTGACGATATAGCAGCTGTCATGGGACCAACAGAGTCAATTGGCTAAAAGGTGGGTATGATAAAAAAAAATTCAAAAGTTGCTTCAGCTCCCAGGAACAAAATAGTAAATAAATGATGGTGTCAATAGCATCGTTGTGGCCCAGGTTCAATAAAGGCGACAAGTCAGTCCGAGGGATCTCCAACGCGTTGTCCTGAGGTGTCGTCTTGATTGTTGGCCATTACATTCGCGTTGTTGTTAGTTTTGTTGTTGTTGCTTCGGAACGTAAAATATACCGAGTGTAAATTTTGTTTGTTGTAGACAGCGTTTCATATCAATCAGTTCCCAGATTACAGACAAGGAAAAAAAAAAAAAAAAGAAAGAAGGGTCATTGAAAAACCAAGCCACGATTGCATGAAATACATTGAAACTCAGGTACAGGATCCCCTGTGGACCAGTTCGCACTGATTTAAAAAAAAAAAAAAGATGGCTTTGGTGAATACATACAACACTGATGATTTCTGTTCTCTCTCTTTTTTTTTTTTTTTTCTAACGGACCGAGGATCAACCGGTTGAAATGGAGATAATGTTGATGATGACGGTCAGACAAAGGTAAAGGGAGCAAGTTAGATCAAAAAAAGTAATAAATGTCTTTTTGGGGTTATTCCCTTTTTGGTATGTGTCTCATACAATAGGTCACTTTTTTCTTTTGCATATTTTTGTTTTTCGAACCAGGGGAAATATCGTATCATAACAAATCCTCGATCTCCCTTTTGTAACGATTCAAACCACTCGCTCAGTAATTGTCATGTCGACGTTTTATCTCGTAATACTATTATAATAATAAACGGAATTCTACCAGAAGATGGGGTTTCTTGGAATTTGCCCCCCTTGTCACTTCCCGCGGGTTTATAGGACATTGAAAAGGAAACGCATTGATCAGTTTCTATTTCGTTTACAAAATAGAAATAACGCAGTAATTTCTTTACATGGTGCTTGAAATTATAGTACAGTCTTTGATCATGGAAGTCATGATGGGGACGAGGATGATGATTGTGATTACTCGGTGTTATTTATAATGTTAACGCTTTTGGAAGTTTTTTCTTAAGATGACATTCAAAGGCCCTCTGATCTTATGCTTGCATTTCCCAATTTGGATCACATTTGAAAGGGTCTACGTACATAATCATCTTTCAGCATGGAAGCGGACTTTATATTTTTATTTCATACTTTGATAGACAAGAATCGACTCAAAATCAATTTTGACATTGTACAACAATGATAAAGAATAAATAATATTAATTTTTTTGATTGGATAAATAAAATTTAATAAAAAGGTTCTTAACTTTCTTATATCATAGGTTTTACTTTTACACTTTTACAAAATAAAATAGCATGGAGTTAATATGAATACCACAAGACCTCGGTTCGGCTGTGCTGACGGTAAATGGATCCCTTGGAATGAAGATCACGGCCGCATATATGATACAAGAAAACAATTATGCTATTACTTTTATAGTGAATTATTCAGGTAGAATAAACCCTGGCTCCTTTTAGGTGCTGATGATAATGCATTCACTTGGACAAAAGAAAATCGGGATAACTAAATATAATCATCAAGGCGTCATCATCCTAATTGTTCCAGTATTTTGTACACTATGGTATGATATAAACATTTGCATATTGTAATGACAGATCAGGCAAAATAAAATGCTTATAAATAACGTGTATAAAGTAAATCTTGAAACTGATTCTCCTTCTTCTTTCTTTTTTAATTTTTTTTCTTCTCCTACCATACTAATTAAATAATGTCAAGAGGATCATTATGTCATAATTATGACTACATATCAGTTTGCTCATCTCGACCTAGATATCAGGGGTAACTTTATATACATATATATATATATTTGTTTTTTTTGCAATAGTGCTAATAATCTATTTTAGCCACCGCCTCTCCTTGATACTTCGCCAGCAGCCTATTCAAGCAAGATTTAGTACAAGCAATGAAAGAGGTAAATAGAAAAATTAAATATCAAGATAATTATATTATCCTTGAATGATTCAAAATAACGATCATAGATTCTTCTCTCTTTTTCCTACAGATCGTAAACCTATTGAACCTCCACCAATAATACAAATTCAGCTTAAAGATGGATCCTCCCAAGAAATGCAGTAAGTAGATGATACCACACGACTTTGAACTCTTACGTAAACCTAATCCGCCCTATCTTTTTATCAAACTAATAGAGACTTTTTACAAAATCCATATTTTTTTATGTGTGTGAATCTCACAAACCCAACATCAAAAGAAGATATCAACCGACCTGATAATCGTGTTCTTTCAGGTCAAACTGTGTCTTCAATGTATAAACTAAAAGATGTTACTGACAAAGGTAAATATATATATATATATATATATATGCTATGTATAGTAATTTATTTATTATCGCCACCAACGCACGTTTTCTTTTCTTTTCTTGTAGATGGGGGTTTCTTTTGCTTCGGTGACCTTTCATCAAGACTTGAAGGCGAATATCGGTTAAAATTTACGCTGTTTGAAATCATCGCGTAAGAATTTGATCTTTTTTTTTTTTTTTTTTGTATTCTTTCTTATTATTTATTCATTTATTCGCAAATAGAAATGGTGCCATCAACTTGATGCATACCTTTTCCAATGTATTCAAAGTATACAATTCAAAAAGTATGCCAAAGATGTTGGATGCTACATTTTTGTCTCGCTCCTTTGCTGACCAAGGTGCTCGTATACGTATTCGAAAGGAGCACCGTGTACAAACGTAAGCTTCCTATCACCAAGGAAAAGGATTGACTCATTGTACTCACTTTCTGCTCTTCTTATAGGACTTCTACTCGAAAACGAAAGCTTTCCGATGAATATGACCCCACCAAATCACCTTCTCAACGTCATAGTCGTCATACACCAACACCACTCATGTCAACAAAGCGTCTATCACTCTCTGCACCTATGTCACCCAGCTTCAACTCATATTATATAGCGCCTGATCAGCTAGAACAGCAAGAGCAGCATCTTCATACAGGACGATCTGATCACCAAATAGAAGTATGTGCTCTCCCGCCTTTTGAACGCGATCATAGCAACTACAACGGGGAACACCAGTCTAAGCAGCAACTTTCTAACGGCTATATGCACTCCCTTCCATTCTCACCACCGCCACAACCTTATGACATTTATTCTAGGCAACCTTCCATATCACATCGGCAACATTATTATCATTCCCAGCAACAACAAACAAATCGATACTATCCAATACATCCTTATTATCAACAATATCCAAGTCCAACAACAATATTATCACCACCATCAACTCACCTCAAACTGGAACATCGGCATCAAAGTACGGACGACAGCAAGATGACCTTTCCATTATCGCCAAGAGCTTCTCTATTGTCAACGACAAGTACTATGAATACACAGTCATCCATACCACTACCACCCCCTCATTATCAACATCGATCATCAGAAAGCTCCATTGATTCTATGTCAACGACAACAGACTGTGGCTATTATCTTGATTCAATATGTACACACCAATCAAGTGAGATTCAACCATCACCAAATGCTAATGCTATACGACTCCCTCCCTTACATACGATGATCCCATGTCATGACAAGAGGGATGAATATGAAACAAACAATGACACGACAAAGGTGACCGGAAAAAGTGATGTAGGTGATGTCAATGCTGCTGTGGCAATGATGCAATTATCTCGACGTCAAACAATAACTACCTCTCCAAATCAAAACACCACCACCAAGAATATAGAACTCACTCAACCTTTATCCCAGCAACCACGACAAAATCAACATCATTATCATTATTGTCAGCCTGACCATCCGAAATTTGAACTATTGGACCCTTCTAGACGCGCATCCGCTGGCATCTTGAGCAGTAGCTTATATTGATGATCAGATCGGCGATCTACCTTGAAGTGATTTTTTTTTTTTAGTTTAGCTTAGTTTAGTTATGAATATATATATATGTATATGATTTATTATGCCTTTATGTATCCCTTCTTATCTCCCAATGCCCTTCCTTTTTACCTTTTATGGTCTTCTTTGTCATCATTTTCTTCACTTTAGTACATATAATCTTTATGTAATTACTTGAATAAACAAATATATTACAATGTTTTCCGTACAAAATGAATAGGACTTCTATATTATAAAAAACTAGGTAGACCCAAACCATGTCCTTTTTTTTTTTTTTTTTTTGTTGTATCATGCTTGTAAAAAACTGATTGAATGGATTTCAGGGACAACATATTTTATTGAAGCATATTGATAGATTCTAAAACTAGTGGAGAGAATTCATTGTAGCAAGGGATACAATGGAAGGATCTCTTGAAGGATGCACGAGGGGACTGATGTGATATTTGAAAAATGGTCAACACTAATCTAAAAAAAAATCGTAAAAACGGAGCTACGATAATGTATACAGCATGAGAAAAATAAAAGCGGGTATGCGTTATGGAAGCAGTATCGCTGTCAGCACTAATCTAAACAGGTAATGGTAAAAAGGGAACCTTGTCACTGTACAAGACATGAGATAACAATGGTACGTATTTTATTGAAGCATGTAAATGTAAAAATAGGCGTATTTTATTCAAATATAGATTCAACCAATGAACAAACTGATATCAAACTAGACTACTTGAGGCTCCAAAAAGTCAACTATTGGGTGGTTCTAAATCCTGAATTCAAAATGAAAGGGTTTCCCCATACATCTTGTGATCCCTAAGCTGAAATCCCTTCTAAACTAGTCCTAACGCTAATCTAATATCGCCAGAACCCTCAAAAAGATTACAATGGTGATGAAGAGAAGAAGAAGAAGAAGGAAAAAAGGAAAGAGCGAAAATAAAAATCAGGTGTGCGGGATTTCAAATGTTTCATTTTTTGGTGGGTCCCTTGCGTGGATTTGGTAGATGCAGAAATGGAAGTCTTATTTTATTGTTTGCAACAATCAACATCATGCAACTTTATCAATATGGTGGTTATCTATTCATGACTTTAACTACAGCTATCCAACGTCTGCAACATGGTTGTTTTCTTTTCTTACTGTATTTGCAAATAAGATAGTGCGATCCAACCTAATGCAGTTAACCCAACCACCGCAGAATTATTTATCACTCACAGTAAGGTAGCCTACTTCTTTATTTGAACAAGCTTATCTGACATTATGTCTATTATACAGTAAGATAACCCAGACACAGATGTTGTATTTTCAAATAATGAAGCTTGGAAATTTTTGAAAGAGGAACGGAAGATCTCAATTACAAATTGTGCAATGATTGCATACCTGCATGAATCAAGGATATGGGATATGGGAGGATGGATAAAGAGTCACCAACAGATACATTTCAAAGCCCGCCCACGTGAAAAATATTTATTTCTCTCTCTCCCCTTTTTTATTTCTTCGCCTCTCTTTCTTCTTAATTATCTTTTTTTCCCTTTATTTTTCTTCATAGTTCAACTTCTATGAGGCTATGCTGGGCTTAAAATGGTATCAGAACTAGTTTAGAAGGGATTTCAGAAAAGGGATTACAACATGCATGGGGAAACCCTTTCATTTTGGATTCAGGATTTAAGATCCACCATTAGTTGAATTTTTTGAGTTCTTCATTAACTTAGTATAGACTTAGTGTGTCATAGTTTGTATCAACATATCAATAAAATATGTCTCTTTTTTTTTACATGCTTCAATGAAAAATGCCCCATAATCTTCTTTCATGTCTTGCACTGTACAATAGATCCTTTCTTTTTTTTTTTTACTACCGTCACCCTTTTTTATTAGAATAGACCGTTGTTATGTCCAATAACAAATATCCCTCCAGTCTTTATTATGTTTTGCGTTATATACTAGATACATTTTTTCAATTGTGATTTTAGATTAAAGTGGACCATTCCTCTGAACTCCCGTTAGTCCCGCACTGACTACCTCCATTCGATATTTCTATTAAATCTCTTGTGCGATGAACCTCTCGTACTTTCCGATACAATTCAATAAAATATTCCTTTTTAATATAGTTAGAAATGATGTTATTGTCGCTCTTTTGTGAGTGCCTTATTAAGCACCTACTTTCTAGGTCCCTAATGCGGTTTTCACCGTACACTACTAGTCTGCCATACGATATCAAAAGAATATCATATATTTCATACCCCGATAAAGGATAATTTTTTGAACAAGAAATTTGAGGAAACCCGAAATTATTCTTAGTATGCTTGTACCTGCAGAAAAAAAATCTATGTGTGTGTCCAAAAATAAAATTTAGGCATGAGGCAGTTTTGATCAACCGTCTTGTTCAGCGCTCTGTCCATTGTACAGCGTTCTTATATATAATGTGAGAGGGAGTTTTTGAATGGCTTTAGAAAATAGCCGTGGTGGACGCATGAAAAAAAAGAACTGTGAAACAGAAAAAAATAGCAGCGATGAGCGCATTAAAATATAACGCTTGAAGCATACTGTGTGGGTATTTTATTTCCCCCCCCCCACATGACAGTCCCTGTCCCTTTTTTTGAAAAACGCCTTGTAAAGATCCCTCGACCCCTCAACCAAAAATGACCGACTTCAAATGCCCAAAGCTTTTTTATTTTGTTTATTTATTTTTTAGAAAAGAAAAACAAACACCCAAACCACGTACCTTTCTTTAACATATTCGGTGCCAAAGTAAAACAAATATCCTTAACATTTCCCGACTCCAAAATATTTAACGTTCTTGCGGGGCTGCACCATAGCAAACCAAATATTTCAATACTATCCCCCTCCCAGTGTCCTAGTCATATTCATCGGTATACTACTCCACACATACATAGTCAAACAATACAGCAAAAAGAAAAATAGATGGTCAAAGTATACATTTATTTTTTATTTTTGTCTTGATAAAAATCCTTCTCCTTCAAATGCCCCACTAAAAACAACATTTCTTTTCGCATTTGGTTGACCCCCGCCCCTGTTTTAGAACTAACTACTAGTACATCCTTCACAGCATTTCGGAATCCCTTGATATCATCTTGCACTACCATAATACGTCTTGCCAAAGTTGGCAATACTTGCAAATCACATTTGGTCATCACGACTTGAAATTTCACCCTTTTCCTATACAAAATGATCAGGTGAATAAAGAAAGAGTGAGATTGACAAAAAGAATATATGTATTTGTGTTAGTGTATCTTGAGAAAAGGGAGCAGGAAATAAACGTTGTGCCAACTTACATATCCAGCATTTTGAGAAAATCTATGTCTGCCAATTTCAAACCGTGTCTAGCATCGATGACCACATAAACACGTTTCAGTGTTTTCCGTTCACCAATATAAGTTTCCATCTAAGAGAAACATAGTCAGTGACGCCCAAAAAAAAAAAAAAAAAAAAAAAAAAAAAAAAAAAAAAACGAACGCCTTACCAAATCCCTCCATTGTTTTCGCTGATCATCATCGACGAAAGCAAATCCATATCCAGGCATATCCACCATTGAAAATAAACGCCCCACTGAGTAAAAGTTGAGTTGTTGCGTCAATCCCGGTTTGTCTGAAGTCCGTACGATTGTCGTTGAAGCAAGGCTATTTAATAAACTTGATTTTCCTACATTGGATCTACCTACAATCATTCAAACGCATTAAGGAATACACATAGGTTGTAACTACACTCTCCTAGTGCCAATGATCTTTTGTATGACTTACCCACAAAGCCAATTTCTTCCAGACTCTCAGAGGGAAAAGACGTAGGAGTTTTGGCACCAGCAAAAAAGGAAAGCAAAGGTAACTAACGGACCATATTCATGACCCAAAAGATCATTAGTTCATTTTCATCATTCACAGGGGAAGGGGGTTCTTGTTACCTTATATTCAGGATCCGGGATCAGATGTTTGTCTTTGGTTTTTTGTTGTCGGACAGATTGGTACCGCTTCGTTCGACGCAGCGTGCCAAATCCAAGTCGTTCTAATTTTTCGTACAACCTTAAAGGAGGATCTATCTGTTTGAATTTTTGTCGGTTAGAGAGCTGTTCGGTTGTGGTGGTGCCATGGTTGCTGTTATCAGTTTTGTTGATCAAGGTGTCAGAGGAAACACGTCTTGGGCTATCTCGATAAGCGGACGGCGTCTTTGTTGATAGTGAGACAAATGGGGAGCGAGAGAATGTGCTATTAAAATAAGTAGGAGGACCACACTTGGTTGATTGTATACATGAAGATCGTTTCAGCAAGAATAAAGCTGATCTGGAAGAGTTATTGAGAATCATAAAGCTGAGAGAAAAAAAGTAAAAAAAAAAAAGAAAAAACTTGCACCAGAAATTTATTTCATAGTTTTTGCATGTTTCCATCCCCGATCCAAAAGAAAAAAAAAAGGAGACACCAAGCACTCCGAATTCAAGAAAAAAGAGTCCAGTTCTTCTGGTGGATATGATAGTTACGTGGGCGAATGTCACGAATTTATACATGTAGTAAAAAATTTGTACCTGCTGTTTCTGCTGTTCTTTATTCCTCCTATACCTACAGTTTTTTAAGTTTTCAATTGAAACGAGGTGCAATTTTTTATGGACGATAAAAATTGAAAATTATGGCGACATATACATATTTTGGAGACGCCTGTTATGATTTTTGGAACTACGCAGAATAAAATTAAAACGTAGATGAGTTCATTTCTAGACACTCTGAAAAAAAAAATTGGGATGGGTAGCTTTAAACCTGTCCCCAGGAATTTACATTAGCTATCATATATTTAGGTGATTCCAATTCATGTGATCCTAGTAGAAACGTGAATGGTAGATACTGGAATGAATCCAGTTACAATATATTTTTAGCTGCAAAAACTCCCATGAAATTTCATGCTATTATGTTGATGATCGTTGACAAATCAATCTGGATGAGTTCTCATGACATTTTACACTCAACTTTTTCAAGAGTGTAAATTTACCAAACTTGTACCACTAACAACATTTATCAAAGATAAAAGAGTATAAAGCAATGATTTTCTTCATCTCTTTTATCATCATTCTCTCTTGTTCTTCAAATTCTTTATAATCTCTTATATAAAAAACCTCCACCAAGTTTTCTTTTAAGTTTTCTCAAGTCTTTTTATTTCTCTCAAGTCGTCTTAAAGCTCTCAAACAAGTTTATCGTTTCGTATGGTGTTGTTGTTGTTGTTACCCCTCTGTCATGCTGACTGCTCTTCCTTTTTCTGCCTTTCTTTTTTTTTCCAAATGGTATTGACACTGTCGAAGGGATGAACTTTTAAACAGTCTCCTCACTAAAATATCTACTTGCCATACCCGTCCCCCCCCCCCTCAGCAGCATGTGCCTATCATTTTTTTCTGCCTCATTTCTGGCCTCATTTCTGGCTGGTCCTAGTACCTGCCATAAATGCAGCGAATATTACAGTTTCATTATTAGTGTAAGTTTTAAAAAATGAATACTAACGTACTTCTTTTTTTTTTCCCATTATTTCATCCTTGTCTGAATAGTATTTTATGACCGTCTGAATTTACCCTCTCCAATATCCTAAATTATTTCTTGCCCATCCCATTTTATTTTATGACTGTATAAGTTTATTTATTTTCCTATGCCAATTTTATTATACCACCGTCTTGATTTATTTTACTTTCGTCTCAATTTAAAGTTAATAAACTGTAGTAATGTTATAAATATGGTGCTGTATTTCATTTTCTTCAGCGAGAACCACTTGATATGACATTGAATTACCGATCCCTTTTATTTTTTTGTGAACTGTGTTTTATTCCAAGCATTTTTCTTTCTCTCTCTCTCTTCCTCAGTTTTGTCCGAAATCAACTACATTCCCACTTTTCCCTCTCCCTCCCTTTTTTTTTTTTTTTACCCATTTCCTTCAATATACTTCATTGGTAGGTTTTTAACTTTGTATATATTTCGTTGTTTTTTTTCTAGTAAAGGTGTTAAACTCTACACACATCAGCCCCAGAAAATATTTCAAATCCCGCACACGTGAACCTTTTTTTACGGTTTTATTTTTCGCCCTCTTTCTTTTTTTCCTTCCTTTTATCTTCACCATTGTAAGTTTTTTGGGTTATATTGGACTTAGATTAGTGTCAGTACTATTCAGAAGGGGTTTCAGCTCAGGTAGCACAATATGCAAAGGGGAAACCCTTTCGTTTTGAATCTAGGATCTGAGGGTACCGGTAGTTGGCGTTTAGGAGTCTTAGCTTAGTTCAGTGTTAGTTTTGTCCATAGTTAGAATCTATAATTGAATAAAATATGCCTTTTTTTACATTGTTCAATGAAAAATACTCCGTTATTATCTCTCACGTCTTGCACAAAGAATGCCATTGTACCGTCACCTTCTTAGATCGATGTTGACAGTTGTTGTGATTCAATGGAAGATAACTTTAGTCATTATCAAGCTTTGCGCAGTATATACGATCCTTTTTCGAAGTTTTTCTTTAGAATACTGTTCACATTTCTTTAGATTTCTTAGTAGTTTCCCGTATGATGGCTTCATTAGATTCCTGTGACATCAAACCTCACGCTCTTAACTTGACATGCCTCATATTCTCTTCAAATGAAACACGTCTTTCTATTACCTATCCTCTGACCCATTATATGATGAGCAACGTTGTTATTGAGATTATTTTGTGAGTGTCCTGTCAAAAATCTGTTTTCTGGTCCATCTACTATTGCAACTTTTCCTGCAAATCCCCAGTCACTAGTTAGTGGCCCTGCGTCGCTTAATGAAACGTGGCTCTGTTCCCATTCTACCATCAGTATTAGTTAGCCTAGACCATACCATCATGTATCTTTTTCTTGCAAGATATTATATTTTTACTAGGTGGATATACTGTATAGAACCATTTCATTATTCCCATTGAGATGGCTATATTCTGACAATATAATCTTGTTTTCTCGTTGATGCCGCTATTATGGGTTCCTACCATAGAAATCAATAGTTTGGCGGTGTTTAACGCTGGAAAGTGATTTCAATACATAGACTAAATTACCAGTAAAAAAGTACATCCAAAGAATTTACTGAAGGTGCATTTCTTTACTTACATAAAGAGACCGTAATCCTATCAAATACAGTTAAATGATGGGGGGGCGGTTTCTGGAACGAACCGGGAGGAAAAATCAATATCATACAGTGGCATACTTGATACGGTCGTAGGATATGAGCTGTCAACATCCCGTTTTATGCGTAGCTCATTCATGTCAAAGTACGGAGGTATACATTGGAACCCAAACTTTTTTTTTTTTTTTCATGTGTTGAAAATCATAACCTTTTTTGGGAGGACCCACTCACAATATGATGCACCTGTCACCGGATACAGGCACCAGCCATATTATGAACCCCGCCCATTTTAACGCCAGTTTTTATTTTTTATTTTTTTATTTCTTTTCCCTCCCTCTCACCAGTTTGTTCTTCTTTGAACATTAACTACATCTCAGGTAATAATGCAGCAGAATACTGAATGACTATGATTTTGCGCTCTATGTTTTATTACAACTACTTCATTATTGCCATATTTAATTGTTCTGTATAGTAAACCCATCATGTCAGGAAACAATATCAAAGTTGTTTGCCGCTTTCGGCCTCAAAACAAACTTGAAATCAAGGAAGGTGGTGTACCCATTACGGAGATCCAGGAAGATGGCACTGCGGTGACTTTGAAGGTAATAATAACAGAGGCAAAAATATCACGGCATGTTTTATTTACTGTCTTCCTTCTTTCATATCATTTAGGGAACCTCTCAGCCGCCCTTCTCTTTTGATAAGGTGTTTGGAAGTAACACTGCTCAACAAGAAGTCTTTGAGTATTCCATCAAGTCTATCGTGGATGGTAAGTTGAAGCACTAAAGGAAGACGCGATATTTATACACCTAATGTTATTTGTAATCTGACATACCCCTTGATTTTTGTATTTAGATGTGGTTGCTGGTTATAATGGAACAGTATTTGCTTATGGACAAACTGGTTCTGGGAAAACATACACAATGATGGTAAGAATCAAATATAAACCACCGTATATTGAAATACTAGTCGCTCTAACAATTTTGTTGTCTTAAGGGGTCCGATATCGAAGATACTGAAAACAAAGGCATCATTCCGCGTATTGTCGAACAAATCTTTGAAAGCATCATGGTTGCCCCTGCCAATATGGAATTTACAGTCAAGGTATCTTATATGGAAATCTACATGGAAAAAGTGCGTGATTTGCTGGATCGTAAGTCTAATATAAAAATATAAGACTTGAAAATAAAACAAAAAATCACTCACATTTTTTCAAATCATATTAGCGTCCCATGATAACCTTCCAATCCATGAAGATAAGACGAAAGGTGTTTATGTCAAGGGTCTTTTAGAAGTATATGTGTCATCTACCGAAGAAGTCTATGAAGTCATGAAAAGTGGTGGCAATAACCGTGTCGTGGCGTATACAAGTAAGCATCATATTTACACAGAAGTCTTTTGGGTAAATAGAATTCTGAACTATTTTGCTTTGCAATATTAGATATGAATGCTGAAAGTTCTCGAAGTCACTCTATCGTCTTGGTCACAATTACACAAAAAAATTTGGACACCGGTGCAGCAAAAAGTGGTAAACTCTATCTCGTCGATTTAGCTGGTTCTGAAAAGGTGGGCAAAACTGGGGCCTCTGGACAAACATTAGAAGAAGCCAAGAAAATCAACAAATCCTTGACAGCATTGGGTATGGTCATCAACTCATTGACAGATGGAAAGGTAAATAGTTTTCACGCCGGATTATTGCAATTATTTAATGCCAAAACTGATTTTTTTTTTTTTATATTGGGCTGTGTCGTTTTTAGTCTAGTCATGTACCTTATCGCGATTCCAAATTGACTCGTATTCTTCAAGAATCATTGGGTGGAAATTCCCGCACTACGCTTATCATCAATTGCTCACCATCCTCATACAACGAAGCTGAAACAATATCCACCTTGCGATTCGGTGTACGTGCTAAATCCATCAAAAACAAAGCCAAGGTGAATGCGGATCTCTCTCCTGCGGAATTAAAGGCTCTTTTAAAAAATTCAAAGGGGAAACTGTCAGCTATCAGCATTATATCCAGGCATTGGAAGGCGAAGTGATTATCTGGCGGTCAGGTGGCACTGTGCCCGAATCTCAATGGGCAACAATGGATAAATCCTCCAAACCTAATACAGCGGCATCATCGACATCGGCGCCAGCATCATCACCTTCACCAAGAACTCCAACTCCAAAACAAGTATTGGCGGATGATTCAAGACCTATGACTCCAGCACTTGCTCTCGAAAAGGACGAACGTGAAGAGTTTTTGCGAAGAGAAAATGAATTGATGGATCAAATTGCCGAAAAGGTACAATGAAAATTAGTTGCAGAATGATTTTATGTAATGGATTGTTTTGTTAATAGCGTTGCTTATATTCGTTGTGAATAGGAATCTGAACTGACAAATCGCGAAAAACACCTGGAAGCTTTACAAGAAGAACTTGGATTTTTAAAGGAACAAGAAAAGACGATGACCGCGGACAACCAAAACGTCACCACCGAATTGAACGATGTCAAACTCCAACTCCAAAAGGCTTCCTACGACAGCAAGGAAAGTGCTATCACGGTAGATTCGTTACGTGAAGCTAATCAAGAATTGACTTCGGAACTGGCTCAGTTGAAGAAGACGTTGGCTGAATTGCGTACCCTGCAGAAGGAATCTGATGATGAAAACAAATCCAAAAAGAAGGCTGACAAGATGGCAGAAATGATGGCATCCCTTGATCCTCTGGTAAGAGACGGAAGAAGAAGAAAAAAACGTGGAACTGATACTTATACTTACAATTATTCTATTCGTATTTTGTTTAGGACAATGATATATCTCTCAAAGAACGGCAAATGAAGAACGCATTGGACAAATTGAATCCTGATTCGGCAGCCAATCTTAGTGAAGAAGCTTTGCAGCAATTGAAACAGGAATTACAACAACACAAAGCGCAGGCCACACAACAAGAACTCGTTATCAAGAATCTTCACCATGACAAGGAAGCACTTTTAGAAAAACGCACCAATCTCGAAACCAAACTCAATGCTTTGGAGGCCGAATACGAAGAATTGCTGGAAAAGGCTATCGCCGACGAAGAAACCGCTATGGAACGTAATGCGGATTTAACTGATACAATTTCTGAACTCAAGGTAAAAGAAAAAAAAAAAGTCAATCTCAAGCACTCTCTTCTAAAATTACTTCCTATTTCTATAGACGAAACTAGAGAATACCTACGTCGCCAAAAAAGAAATGCAACAAAAAGAAATAGAAGAATTACGTCAAGAACTAGATCGGAAGGATGAAGAATACAAAGCCCTGGATGCCGTCATGGTGGAACTCCGAATTTCTAATGCCAACTTGCAGGTAAAAAAAATCACTATAATATCAGCCAATATGAATTCTTACTGACATCTTCACTTTGTTATGGTACACAGGCAGCATTAGATGCCCAACCTAAGACAGCGGTTGCAGTCAGTGAAAAGGAAAAGGATGTGGAAAAAATGCGCAAGTCTATGGCTGAGCAGTTGGCTTACTTTGAAGTGATGAAGAAGGGCTTGATGCGTGATCTGCAATCTCGGTGCGAAAAGGTGGTGGAATTAGAAATATCCTTGGAAGAAACACGAGAACAATACAACCACGTTTTAAAGGTCAGCAACAACAAAGCTCAACAAAAGAAGATGGCCTTTTTGGAACGCAACTTGGAACAACTGACCAATGTCCAAAAACAGGTAATTAGGAATAAAAAAAAAAAAAAAAAAAAAGAAAAGAAAAGAAACTACATACTTCGACCACTAACATAATTCTTCTTGCATACAAAATTTTAGCTGGTGGAGCAAAATTCTCAATTGAAGAAGGAGGCCGCCGTATCTGAACGCAAATTGGTTACACGAAACGAACGCATTCAAAGCTTAGAATCCATGCTGCAAGAAGCACAAGACAATTTGATTGTCCAAACTCAAAAGTAAGTGTGGAGAAGAGTATGACCAAAGGATTTTAATTTGTAATTACTAATATATATATATTTCCTTATGCCAACGCCAGATTCGAAACAAACCTCCAAACCGTCCGGGGTCGATTGGAACTCTTGCGATCGCAGAATTCACAGGGTGCTATAGCTAAAAACTTCGGTCGAATTGCCAAACCTTTAAGAGGGAATGGTGCTGTAGTGGATAGGTAAGTGAATCTATCTGACATTGTGATTAGTAGCTTTAATTGACCATTATATTTTTTACAGTGAGGTTTCCGCGACTGAAAAGCAAGAACGACGCTCTTCCTCCTGGATCCCATTCCGATAACCAATGACATGCAACCCTTGTCTTTTTGCTGTGAAGTATGATCTTTATATATATCTCTTTTTTTGATATCTATGTTTCCATACCGCATACCATTATGTGTATATCCATTTTATATAGTTTATATAGTTATATACATATTCCCCAATCTCAAACCCTTTCTCTGTCCTCCTCCCCTACTCCTATTACTATTATTATTATAAGAATTTCATTGTTTGACTTTATATATTACAAATAAAAAACAGCATTTCTTCTATGCAAACTATATTGTCTTATTGATAATGCAGAATTTTTGTTTTAGAATATTATTTATCTGGCCGTCACCTATATATATGTATATATATATATATGTGTGTGTGTGTGTGTGTGTGCCATTATTGTTAATTATGTTTAGCGTTTGGGTATATAATAGACCTAACTCCTGTTTACGCTGGGGGCACGGTCTAGGTTGGTTGATGAATGATAAAGTGGTAATAGGACCACGGTACATATTCAGTGCCCTAGAACTGTCCACCAGTCACTAGGTGTCAACGAGGTGGGATAACTAGTCATCGATTAGTTGGAAAGCTGTACAAAATGCTCTATAGCGTCGGCTACATGTACTGTACTGTACAGTACGATCTAAATTTATTTATATTTTTGATCGAGCAGGAATTAGCTATCTTTAGCAGTGATTTTGGACTGACAATCAGTCCCTGGGTGTTTCGAGGGGGGGGAGGGTAAGTAGCCAAAGTGGGTCAACTAGAAAGCAAATATTTGGTAAATCACAAAACAGCTGCAATAGAGGAATTGATCATTATACAGGGATTCAGATATGGGTAAATAAAGAGACACATTTTATTGACGAATATTGGCATATACTAAAACTAAAGACGAGGGGTTCAATGTGGATTTAGTGGAATGATCTACAGTGAGGGAGACTAAAGAGATCTGAAGAATGGTAAACATTATTCTAATGGAACAAGTGTAAAAAGGGATCTAGTATACTATACAAGGTTTGAGACAGACTAAAGGAACGTTTGTTATTGATGCACAAACAACAGTCTAACACTAATCAAAAACGGTGATGGCAGTAAAAAAAGAGATCTATTTCCCAAGACAATGAGAAAGACTAATGGGACATTTTTCATTGAATTATGTAAAATGAGACATATTTTATTTATATATAGATGCGAACTATACTAACTAAAACTAAACTAAACTATTGAAGAGTCCAAAAGGCCAACTAATGGTGCTCTCTGATCCTAGGTCCAAAAAGAAAGGGTTTCCCCATGCGTGTTGTAATCCCTGAGCTGCAAACGCTTTTAAACTAGTCCTGGTACTAATCCTAGTCCGCCAAAACCTCATGGAGGTCAAAATTGTGAAGAATTAAAGGAAGAAAAAAAGGAGAAAAGAAAAAGGAAGAGAGCGAAAACAATAAAATGGGCTAAAATAAAAATTCACGTGTGCGGGATTTGAAGTTTTTTTTTTTTGGTGCACACAGAAAAGGAACTTCCACGTTTTAAAGAGGAATTAGTAGACACACAGTGTGTTTTGCGCTCGTTGTCAGGGAATGCTAGGCGCACGGGTAGTCTAAAATTTTGAAGCGGTATTTTTAGTTGTAATTTACCGAGGCAATCGTGTTAACTGAATTCAAGTATCATGAAAAAAGTTGTTTATGGTGCGGCTCACTTATAATGTCAAATATTAGGCATGATCCTAGAAAGCTGATAGTCTTTTGAAAAATGGCCACCTCAAAAAAACAGTGTATAAACATGATAATTCAGACCTTTAAGAACAAAACGTGTACATCAGTTTTTTTTTTTTTTAATAAAAAAGAAAAACTTATCAGCCTTCAAAAAAAAGAAGACTTTGGCTGGCTGGCCTAGGATTTGTAAACGTATCTGATGTACTAAAAAGGAAAATGATATGTGCATTTATTTTATAAAACACCGCGAAAACTGTAAAATATTATACAGAAAATAAGGTCCTGTTTTTTGCTCGTTCCCACTCCCATATCAAGCGTAGATGTAGATGTAGATGTAGATGTAGATGTAGATGTAGATGTAGGTTGTAAGACTTGCAAATGAGGATTAGTTTATGTATTTTTATTTATTATTTGTACAATAAAAAGCGCCGTCCCTTCTATTTCTGTTGTTGTTGTACGGACACACACCCTTTTGTATTTTTCTGCTTATAATAAGCCCATGTGTTGTAATCAAGGTTTTTTGTAAAATAAAAAGCAAATAAAAAAAATAAAATAAGATGAGAATGTTGTTAACCTTTATTTGATATAAATCAAGCATCTTTTTATAAGGATGTGATTATGGTATGAAACAGTATAACTACTACTACGGTTTGATATAATAAATGGGTTTCTTTTTCAAAGACATAAAAAAATGTATGGGTGTCATGATCTGAGCCCTTGCATTGTAGCACTGGATTTCAATCTATTTTTATTTCACTTGCATTATGCCTGATTCACATCAATGTTACACTTTATTTTATTTTATTGCTACATTCATATGCAAAATACAACACCATGTATATACATTTGGTAAGACTCAAACAATGATAGAAAAAGGCAAGACAAAGTTTATTCAGTAGTAACTATAACAATAACAACCAACACTAAACTAAGATGAAGGTCAATCTAGTAGTGGTCCCAAAATCTGGATCCAAAATGAAAGGGTTTCCCCATGCATCTCGTAAGACCTGAGCTGAAAACCCTTCTAAACTAGTTCTGATACTAATCCCAGTTGAACATCATCCCATTGAGATAAATGAAATAGCGTTGACTTGGGAAAAAAAAAAAAGGCTTTAAAAGGCATTTTCAAACTGCGATCGAAGTCATAAAATAGAAATGAAAATTGAAAATGTGATATTATATGTAAGTGAGCCGCACCATAGATGGAGATGGGTAGATTGATGACAAGTGAATGTTTTGGTATACAACATAACCACATCCCTACTAAAAGGATGATTGATTCATATCAAATAGAAGTAATCAACATTCTCAGTTTATTTTCGACTTTCAATTTTTTTTAATTCACAACTATAAACCCAATACATAACCAAGTTACTTCCTACCAAAAAAGCCAATAATATATATTATGTTTTACATTTAGGGGATGTATACAGTACATTAAACCATCATATGAAATGGCGATCTTTATCATTTTATAAAAAGAATAACTGCTAAAAAAAGTTACTAAAATTAGAAATACCATTCAGGCCCTTAATTTTGCGTCCATTAAAACCTTCTTAATATTGTTGGTCCATGTGTACCAAACAAATATAATCATCTACTTCAATATATATAAGATATGTCTAATAAGATTAATAAATATGTAAAGATATCAAGACATGAAAACATTCCAATCATAAACTTAATGAAATTTCAGTCATGCCAAAAACGAAGGAAGGAATCGTCAAAACAAAATCGGCCATTACACAGGTTTCGGAGCTTAAAGCGGTAAAAAAAATTTTGGGCTCCGCTCGCGCTGCCCTCTGGCTCCTTTGGGCAAAAGCGCGGCGTAGCCGCGCCTCTCCCGGCGCTTTTTTAGCGGATTTCCATGTTTTTTTAGCGGTATGGAGGGGTATTTCAGTGTGTGTATGGGGATATTGGATGGGGAAAAAAAAAAAAAAAAAAAAAAAATGGTATGAGTAGAAGGAGTATGTGACTAGAAAGCGGATCCAAGCAAACGTGGATGTCCAAGTATGTGTGTGGTTGAATGGTGGGCAATTAGTGACTTGCTCCTTCTACTCATACCTTTCTTTTTTTTTCTCCTCTCCAATATCCCCATACACACACAGAACAACCCCTATATGGTGCGGCTCACTTATAATGTCAAATTTTCAAATTTTCATTTCAATTTTATGGCTTCAATCGCAGTTTGAAAAATACCTTTTAAAGCCTTTTTTTTTACCTTCTTCCTTTCTTTTCTTTGTTTTTTCCCCAAGTCACCGCCATTTCATTGATCTCAATGGGATGATGTTCAACTGGGATTAGTGTCAAGACTAGTTTAGAAGGGGTTTCAGCTCAGGTCTTACGAGATGCATGGGGAACCCCTTTCATTTTGGATCCAGAATTTGGGACCACTATTAGATTAACCTTCCTCTTAGTTTAGTATTGGTTGTCATTGTTATAATTACTACTGAATAAACTTTGTCTTGCCTTTTTCTATCATTGTTTGATTGTCTTACCAAATGTATATACACAGGCTTATTATAAGCAGAAACATACAAACGGGTGTGCGTCCGTACAACAACAAAAAAAAAAAAAAAAATAGAAGGGATGGCACTTTTTATCGTACAAATAATAAATAAAAATACATAAACTAATCCTCATTTGCAAGTCTTACAACCTACATCTACATCTACATCTACATCTACATCTATTAGCTAAGCTTGATATGGGAGCGGGAACGAGGAAAAAACAGGACCTTGTTTTCTGTATAATATTTTACAGTTTTCGCACATATCATTTTCCTTTTTAGCACATCAGATACATTTCAAATCCTAGGCCGGCCAGCCAAAGTCTTCTCTTTTTAAAGGCTGATAAGTTTTTCTTTTTTTATAAAAAAAAATAACTGATGTACACGTTTTGTTCTTAAAGGTCTGAATTATCATGTTTATACATTGTTTTTTTGAGGTGATCATTTTTTAAAAAACCATCAGCTTTCTAGGATCATGCCTAATATTTGACATTATAAGTGAGCCGCACCATACCCCTTCTCCTTCTTGTCTCTCTTCCCAAGTTCACACCTTTGTTTTCCCTTCATCCTTGCCTTTATTCTAGTTAATATATGACCTTTTGGCACTTTTGGCTCAAATGAAATAAAGATCATCTTTCACTCTTTACTTGTTTTGATTGTCATGGAATTTTCACGGTAAAATGTGGGAGGAATAAAGTGAGTTTCGTATATTGGACATCAACTCTTGGCTAAACACACACACACACACACAAAAAAAAAAAAAAAAAAAAAAAAAAGAGAGCGATATAAATTTCAATGGAGTCACAACATTATCATATGTAAAAAGGAAACTAATGAAAGGAGGAATCTTTATTTCAAATAAGATATATACAGTAAAATAATACATACTATACTAGTACTATATTTCTATTTTTCTTTTTCCATTGGGAATAAATGTCCAGATCACTAAAAGCAAACATAATGCAAGTCAGTAATTAGGATTGAGTGATTTTCTAGGGATTGGTTAGGAACTATCTTACCTTGCATCATCACAGCGCAAGCAAACCAGGCTAAAGGCATATAAATAATCCCAAGATAACCTACAAAAATTCAATGATAAATGAATAGATAATCAGACATGATAAGTAGAGCCCCTTGCGAGTATATTGATGTCGTAGATTTTGTCTTGTCTTTTTTTACCTGCTATTTGACCGGCCAAAAATGGGAAGAAGGCTGCGCCACCCGCACCAAACCTATCATAGACAATAACAGTAATAAAAAATGAGGACTGAATTAACAGGATAGCTCTGTTGTATTGTAGATAGAAATAAATGACTTACGCAGACATGAAGCCAATAGCAGTAGGATGCATAGATCTTGGGAGAACCTTAGAAGCCAAAGAGACACATGAGGGGAACATGGGACCAATAAAGAAGCCAACAAGAACAATGAAGATAGAATCTATCCAGACATTAGGAGTGACATATACCAAAAGCAAAAGCACTGCTGAAATGATAGTAAAAAGTGAGATCATTTTCTTTTCCCCGTACTTGCCGGTAAAGTATCCCAATACCATCCGACCGATAGCCAGACCAGCCCAGTAAGCAGAAATGACTTGACCCATATCGATTTTATCCCCGTGCATCCCCTCTGTCAAATAGGAATAACCCCAGCCTCCTACACAGACTTCTACACCAGCGTATCTATATTTGGCAATAGTAAAGTTAAATAAAATAAAAAATGAGAAAGATCGCATAATATTCATTTGTTGTTGGTTCCTTTTTTTTTTTTCCTTACGTGAGAATATAAAATGCTCCGAGTAGGGTCATGCGATTCAATATAGCATTGCGGCGTAGAGTACTGGCATCTTCATCCGCGGTGTGTTGGTGCTGATCATGAGTTGAAGAGTCACCATCCAAATCAACATTTCGGAAACCCACACTAATCAAGATAAAATTGATGATGGCGATAACGAGCAAAAACACATAGATACCTTGCCACGATATGTTATGGGCTAACAAGAACGTGCCAACTAAAGGAGAAATCATAGCACCCACACCGTAGATAGCTATTTCAAAGAGAATACAGTACAGATTAGATCCTATCATAAGGTATTTTTATTTTATTATTTTCATTACCATGAAGAATGTTTAACATCAAGGTTGCCATAGGTACATTTGCTACATAAACGTTGACAGCACCATCCATCAAACCTACACCACTACCTTGGATCATCATGCATAGGCACATAATAGGGAACATGAGACCTTGAATAAGAATAACGTAAGCCACAGTGATAGCAGCAGCACCCAGATAAATTGTTTTTAGTTGACCAAGCTTGTGCACTAGATAACCATTACATAAGGCTGCAATAAAGAAACCAACAGCGTTGCACAAGAAGAGAAGGGACACAGTAGAGTTGGATATTTCGTAGTAGTCTTTAAGTCGTGGGATGATCTAGTAGAATTTGCATCAAAGGTAAATAATCAGATCAAGAGTTTGTAGACTTTTGCAAAACGGATATCTTTTTTACGTACAATACCCAAATTACCATCATTCAAACCAGCGATGAGGGCAATAAAGTTGGAGGCAACCAAGGGACGAATATATGGTTGTAAATCCTTCCAAGTATCACCACAACGGGTTGAAGAAGAGTCCAGTAGAGCAGTGCTCTCATCAGCTTGGGTATGAGACTCGTTCACCATAGAAAAATATAAAAAAAGGGGGACGGGTAAAGAGAGAGGAGAATAGGAAAAAAAAAAAAAAAAAAAAAAAAAAAAAAAAAAAAAAAAGCAGGGTCATATAAATAAATAAAGTTTAAGGCTATTATTACAAAGAGGAAAGGAGTTTCTTTTGATAACCGCTAAATGATGATATAAAATATTTTTTTATTTGATGATGTATATATAATGTACTATTTTGCTAAATATTCATAAATGGGTAAACTAATTGAATCTGAAGTCTTGATGGAAAGTGACCGCACATTGTCCACGCCCCCAGGTACATTTGCCACAATCGAGTCAATCGCATTGATGATGTTTTCATACGCCTGTTTCACTGTTTGGCCTGTAATGGCAATCTTGATTGCACTAATTTTAAACATAAGCATAAAAAAAAAATAAAAAAAATAAAAATTCAGTCATCCATCAACCAATGGCCTTTATATACAACTTACTGGTAATCCCCTTTCCTAAAGTTCATATATGTGGTATGGATAGTGTGTATCACTTGCTTTTGTAAGTCCGTATCCTTCAGATTGATCACCAATGGAGTTCTTATAAAACAAAATAAAAAGTGATCTCTCAGTAAACTATATATAGTCCCATCATATATCATACTTACATTCGTTTATAAAAGTCATTACCGATAGTTTGTCGCATAACATTGGTTAACCGTCTATCCGCTAAGAAAACGTCGTATTGATCTAGCAGTTGTTGTTGACCTTCTTTTGACCCATGTTGCTTTTTGTATTTCGAGACGCTTATAACTTTGTGAATTCCTTTCACCTTTTGAGAAACCAATAAATCCTTACATGCTTGTTGGGAATCTCTGGTGAATAGACATCGTCGTGTACCAGGTGTTTGTATAGGGTGCTTCAACGGACTGATATGTGAGGAGGGTGGGGAAGGTGGAAACATAAGAGTTAGGAACGGATACAATATATAATTGTTTCTTACTTACATCATTGCTATTTTTTCTCTTGGAGTGATAATGAGGTTGAAGGTAGATATTGTAAGCCAAACGACTTGATCATCGGAAGCCGCGTTCTTGGTATGGCTGTAAAGTGTCTTCACCGAATGAAGTGCCTATGATAGAAGTAGCGTGTTAGTAGTTCTTGCTGAAACGTTGTCAAATGTATACAAGAAGACTACCTTGGTTCGATCAATATCGATCATATTTTTTTATGGAGGAGATATGCTTAAAAAAAAAAATCCAGGAAAAAAAAAAAGTGGATGTCCAAAAAAAGATGAAATAAAAAAATTAGTGGCTGAGTTCCACAACTATTTTGTTTTGGGCGGCAAAAAAAAAAAAAAAAATCATTCGTGCTTCTTTTTCATTTTTCACCCACTAGATAAATAAATGGCTGAAGAAAACATCTTATTCCAAGATATCTTTGATATTAAAGATGTGGATCCCAATGGCAAACGTTTTGACAGAGGTATGAACACTATTGTATATGTATATATCACCTTACTTACTTGAAGACTCACTCATCCTTTGTTAGTTTCTCGTGTGATTGCTCGATCTGAAAACTATGAAATGGATTTGACCCTGGACGTGAATTCTGAACTCTACCCTCTCGATATTGCCGAAAAGTTTTCTTTGGTCCTTGCTTCTTCTTTATCATTGGATAGCACAAACGGCACCGATACAAGAGAAAGCTGGAGAGAACGGGCTCCTGGAGAACGTGATCTTAGTGACGAATACGAATATGTGATGTTTGGCAAGGTCTACCGGTATGACGATTCTACAAGCGGAAGTGGTGCTACCAATGTTGCTGCTGGACAAAAAGTGTAAGTCGTTTATTACAAGACATTGTGCTGAAGAAACGAGAGATTAGGATGACTGTATTCTAACTGGCATATCTTATTATAGCTCCGTATATGTCTCTTTCGGTGGTTTACTGATGTGCTTGGAAGGCGATTTTAGACACTTGCAAAAAATCACTGTTGGTGAAAGTGTTTACTTGTTGATGCGAAAGTAGTTTAGACTAGTATAGTATAATTGATATTATTACTATCATTCTTAGTATTATTATTGCTGGTGTTGTTGTTATTTAGCTTAGTCATGTATATATTCACATATCTTCTTCTTTTTTATCATTTATCAATAAAATACATTATTATTATGATAATGAAATTGAACTCATCGTCATCCTATTTACTACGGTTATCATAATAGTTAGTAAGATTATCGACCATCAACTTACTTCACCACGCACTGAGAAATATCTAGCCCAAATTTGTCACAAGACCGTTTTGATTTGCGAAATTTGCTGGATTATGTCAAGGAGAATACCGTGTATTTGTGCTTGGGTACTTCTCACTCAACTGCAAACAGATATAGATAAATATTACCTAATGTTCCATCTTTTTTTTTATCTACTTGCTGTCAGTGTTGGGGAGGGGAGGAGAGGTCGTTCAATGATGAAATTCAATCGACCTCCTGTCATTTTACAACTTATTAGGCAGCTCATGGGCGCTCAACTGAAATTAGTTCTTGTTTTTTTTTTATTTTGATCACATTCCAAAAAACAAGAGCAATAAAAAAAGGAATTGGATATATACGATACTATACTATACAGTGCGTCCAGGCTATATGCTACCCAGGTAGCACGACCTTGGTTGATTGATATGAATGGTAGAACAGAATGGCAGCGCCTTTCATATCAAGAGGTCTATAACTGCCAATCAGTCACTCGTGGAAGAAAAGGGATCATGCCAGCAGAAGACCGTTTGGTTTACTACTATGCATAATATAATAAACATTATCTTTTTCTTTCAATAACAGTGTGATCGCCAGAAAGCAGGGGAAAATGTTCTACAATATAACGACCACTGCACTTACGGCACGTTCTAGGGTTATTAATATAATTGGTCAATTCCGAATAATGCTACGATTCGTGTTAGGTTATTGGGAACTGACGATCGGCCGCCCGGACTTCATAAGCACTGAGTGAGCTCGAAAGCAAGTGTACTGGTAGGACATTCACAGAATTGCTACAGTAATAGCTTTTCTCATTACATAATGGGTCATAGGATGAGTAATAAAAAGGGCATATTTTATTAAAGGATATTGATGAACAAACTTAAAGCAGAAAGGCACTTTTTAACAAGGTATCTGATGGGCGTAACATGAAGGAGATCTAAAAAAGTGACCGGCACAAATCTAAGGGGACGACTGTAAAAACGAATGAAATATACTATGCAAACATTAGAAGGACCATAAATAGATATATTTTATTGAGGCATAAAACAATTGCCAACACTAATCTAAAGAGGCGATGGTGAAAAGGGATCTATTGCACAAGACATAAAAGAAACCAATGGGACACCTTTCATTGAAGCACGTAAAAATAGTCATATTTTATTTAAATATATATTCAAACCATGACACACTAACGCTAAACTAAACTAAACTAATGATGCCTCCAAAAAACCAACTAATGGTGCCTCCAGATCTTAGATCCAAAATGAAAGGGTTCCCCTTGCAACTTGTCATCGCTAAGCAGAAAACCCTTCTAAACTAGTCCTGACATTATTCTAAGTCCAACATAATCTCAATGAAGTTCGATGATGAAGAAAAAAGAGAAAAATAGAAAAGAAAGAGGAAGAAAAAGAAAAATGTGGGATTCCACCAAAAAGAAAAAATCATGTGTGCGGGATTTACATTTTAGAGGTGCCCAGCTTTTTTTTTTTTGGATGCATACAAAAAAGGTCAATACCATGGTATATCGATGATGCAATAATGTGTGATAGACGAAATGAATAAATAATGAAAATAGATGGAAAAGAATATAGAGGATTTGGTTTTGGAGGGTATTGCATCAAGTTGATAATTGTATGTCATATTAAGGGGATAATGTTCTTCAAGGAGGAGGAGGAGGGGATTCCTATTACATGGATCAATGGTTAAGTAAACTACTTTACTAAAAAAAAAATTCATCAAAATTCCGTAACGTGGATGATGGTCCGTCGCCGGAAGGAGGCGGAAAGAACGGGTTGTGTACCTTACTACGATCAGTAGTGATCTTGACTTTTATACAAATAAATACATATCCATAAAAATAACTCACTCGGGAAAGCCACAAAAAATAGTAAGTAGATAAGCTATATTTATACCGGCTGGTTGTTTGGATATCGATGTGAACAGGTTTCTTTTTATTTTTTTCTTCTTATACTGTACCATTTGACGGTGTTTAAATTAGGTACAACCAACTTCTATTTTTCATTAACAGTTGCCTTTTGAGCTGCCCATTGACGTTTGATGCAGAACTTGGTGCAATGTATTGCAAAACAATACATGTGGTCATTATCATCATTACCATCATTATACAGTGGCTATCATTATCCTCTTCGCGTCATGCGTGTTATGATATAATTTTTGGTTGATATTATATCATATTTTGTGTATTATCATCACGGATCAGCGCTTCATTGCTGGAAAATAAAAATGATGCCATTCTATAATCATTAGTCTGATTCTATCAGATAGAGTAGCAGTTTCTTGGCAATAGGAAAGGGTCGCAAAACTTCATAGGCGAGTGCCAAAAAAATTAAGTTTAAACTTTTTTTTTCTAATCGATGGACTAGCGAGTTTGCAACCATTTAGTCCCTTTTTCCTCCACATGAAATACCAATGTTAGAAAGTGGTTTATCTTTTTTTTAAAAGAGATCACCTATCATGTGAACTGTGCGTCCTACAACGAAGAAATCCTGGTGAGAAATTTTTTTGGGGGAGGCTTGCTAATCATCATCATCATGAGGTGCATTCAAAAAGAAACACGCACACGCACAGCACACAAATTTATAATCACTGACCAAAACATGGTCGATAAAGCTACAAGTTTATTGTTTGCTCATAATGCGATTTAACCCTAACATATTATGTTTCCACGATTACTTGGCGCATTTTTTGGAAACACTGTAAATCCATACTGGCCAAAAAAGGAAAAATGCGGGTTGCGGGAAAGTCGCCCAATCCCTATCTGGTACTATGAATGTAAAAAGCAGATATATTTCGCCCAGACCAGTTTTACCCCATCAACCCAAAAAAAAAAAAAAAAAAAAAAAAAAAAAAAAAAAAACGACAAAAAAAATATGACAAGCTTATCATGGGAAAACCCGACCGAGAAAAACACCCCCCGTCAGCTTAAATACAAAGACACAATGAAAAGGTCAGAGGGAAAAAAGATTATGTATAGGGATCATCAACAAAAACAAGGTTTTTAAAACGTGAATATTTACCAAAACCTGATTAGTATTATTTTGGGCCGCTTTTTTTTTTTTTGAAAAAAAGAGAAGAAAAGATGAGGCTTTGAGTTGCAATGGTCTTCTTTTGTTAAAACAAAAAAAAAATCAACATCTTCCGCTTGATAGGTATTTCTTTTGTATATATTTTTTATAGGCAGGACAAAAAGGGGTCCCTTGAACCTATTGCTTTTTAAGCAGGAATGACAAGAACGCAAAATACGATCTGGGTCCGCTACGCAAAGAAAAGAGAAAAAAAAAGTTTATTGATGTTTAGGTAACCTGCTAGTCATCATGGGACGAGACACGTATTTTCATTTTTTTCGACTGGTGTTACTGCTTAAAAGGAACGGTGTTTACTCTACACAACTTAATGGAAAATGACTGTGATGCAGGATGATACATTTTATGTGTTCACTAATCCTATTTTGGTGACTCTAATGTCTTTATCGTCCTGTAAATACCTTAGAAAAAAAAAGTCGTGTAAAATATGAGCTATATAATTTACTATATAAATATATATATATGTATATATAATGGGGTTAGTATATCCGTAGTGGTGGAAAATTAAACAGCGCTCGAGCCAATTTTTCATTGGCTCCTTTTTTTTATGATTCATGCAGGAACAGAAAAAAAATTGTCCCTGGCAACGACATTTTTTTGTTATTATTTTGGCCTATCTACTATACTAGAAATGTCATTATTTGATAGTTTAGATTTTCTTTATTTTTTCTTGACTTTCTTTTTCTGGTCAAGCTGATCAAGGGATGAAAACCGATACACAAGTACGATAACTCAATGTAACCCAAAATTCAGTCATGGGGATGATGGAAGGTATGATTTGGGGGGGTTGGACATAGAAAAGAGCCTGTTATCCATGTACTTCGGGAAAATGAAATCATCCTGACGGGTAATTAATGACGGGATAAGATATTTCTTTTATCATTGATAAAGATAGAGGAGAAGAAAATGAGAAATCAAGTGCTGGTTGCCCATGATCACCAAACCCTTTGTTCTAAAAAAAAATCAACTCGTGATTATTACTATTATTTTGCAGGTGATGGCACTTGATTGTAAAAAAAAAAAAAAAAAAAAAAAAAAAAAGTTTCTGTTGCATGAGAACGATCCAAAAGAGAGAGAAAATGGCCAGGTAGGACAACATTGTATTCCCTCATTCATTATGAACTTTTTTAAGCCACTTGATTCAATAAAGCTATATAAAATAGATTAGTATTTCCCTTTACTTAACGCTCCTTCTTATTTTAATCGGCTTTTTTTTAGAATTCATTACTTTTTTATTCTTTCTTCTTGATACCCCATCTCCAAAAAAAAAAAATCATTTTCTCAACATACTCTCATCATGGGCTCATCGTCACTACAGCAATTTTCTCAGCAAACATGCCAAACTGTCACTAATATGACATTACCAGTATGTCAAGGTCGTGGCAAAAGCTACTGCTTAATTCACAGACGATACTTCGAAACTAGTTGGTGCCCTGATTGCCGAGGTCGAGCACTGAGCAAACCACAATACTGATGACTGGCTGGGTTTGGCCTCTTTTTTTTCTTTCCACGGCGGGCGGAAATTCAATTTGGAAAGCATTTGTTCATCTCAACTCATACCATAACTTTTTTATTATCACTACATATATCTTTTTTCCTTCCTTTTTTTTTACCAATATACTCATACACAAAAAATATTCCCATTTATTATTAAAATAAAACAACGCTGATTGATTGTAATAATTCCTAACAAAAAAAAAAGGTATTTTGACTTCACTAACATTTAGATGAGCACAAATTGAATCGAAGATCAAAAAAGTGACAGATGATTTTGTCTCCTCATGGGATTTCTTATGGGCTGTCATTATAAAATGAGTGACGGGGGAAAGTAACAATATCATGTGTGATAGGCTGGCTACCCTATGACTCTTAGGCCATGATGATGATGATTCTTTTAGTGTCACTTATTTAGACATGATATGACATCAGCTTCTGTGAACATTAATATTATATAAAAAAAAAAAGAACACCTCTTTCCACGAGTTGGTGGCAGAAGGCATCTTGTTCATGCAAAATTTAAACACCGAATATGCCCACCGGTATTTTCTGCATGTACTAATGAAAATTCGGTAAAGCAGGATCATCACCTACCATAGTGCTTTGGCATTTATGAATACAATTTAATAAACTGGCTTGAATTTAAGGTTGAGGAATTTTTCTTAATTGCTCTCAAGCAAGATGACTCAGTTCATCATTCATACATATAAACTGATTTGCATCAAAGAGGTATGTATACATTGGTAAATGTTTAGCCTTAGTGATGGGCACCAATGGAAGGAGTTACCCGAGGTAGCGTCGGTAAATTATCCGAAGAAAGCGATGTTGAGAAAATAAAGGGAGTACTATTATCGGTAGTATCATCCAATCAATTTGTGTCGGGGTTACATTGAATGACTCTACCATGAATCTTTACGCCCAAGTGGGTAGAAAAAAAAAAGCTCCACTGAGTCAAAATGGAGATCGTCCAATGAAATTGCAATGATTTGGTATTACTCAAAAGAATAAAAATCCCAATCTAGTGAGCTTCTTTCATTTTTTTGTCTTTCTCTTTTTTTTTTTCTATTTATTTATTCTTCCCTCTCTCCCTACTCTTTTATTCATACATTATATACATATATACAAAATATACAATGCCTCAAACTCTCTTTGACAAAGTATGGGCTGACCATGTAGTTGATCAACAAGAAGATGGCACCTGTGTTCTTTACATTGATCGCCATTTGGTTCACGAAGTCACCAGTCCTCAAGCTTTTGAAGGTCTCCGTAATGCTGGTCGTCCTGTTCGCCGTCCTGATTGCACTTTGGCTACTGTGGATCATAATATTCCCACCACTACTCGCAAGAACTTCAAGAACATCACCACTTTCATTGAAGAAGCCGACTCGCGTACGCAATGCGAAACGTTGGAAGAAAACATTGAAGCTTTTGGTTTGACTTACTTTGGTATGGAGGATGATCGTCAAGGTATCGTGCATGTTATTGGTCCTGAACAAGGGTTTACTCTTCCTGGTACTACCGTTGTATGTGGTGATTCTCACACGTCCACCCATGGTGCTTTTGGTGCCTTGGCTTTTGGCATTGGCACTTCTGAAGTCGAACACGTCTTGGCCACACAAACTATCTTGCAAAAGAAATCCAAGAACATGCGAATTTCTGTGGATGGCACTCTCACTCCTGGCGTCACTGGAAAGGATATCGTATTGCACATCATTGGTGTTATTGGAACAGCAGGTGGGACTGGTTGTGTGATTGAATTTTGTGGATCAGCTATTCGTGAACAAACAATGGAAGCGCGTATGTCTATTTGCAACATGGCTATTGAAGGCGGTGCGCGTGCTGGTATGATTGCTCCTGACCAAGTGACCTATGATTATCTCAAGGGTAGACCTTTGGCTCCCACTGGCGCTGAATGGGATAATGCTGTCGCTTATTGGAATACTCTTCGTGCGGATGATGATGCTGTTTATGATATCAATGTGGAAATCAATGCTGCTGATATTGCTCCTACTGTGACCTGGGGTACTAGCCCTCAAGATGTGGTGGCTATCACTGGTAAGGTACCGGATCCTGCTCAAGCTGCCGATCCTGCTCGTCGTTTGGCCATTGAACGTGCTCTTGAATACATCGGTTTGGAACCCAACACGCCTATGGAACAAGTCAAGATTGATAAGGTGTTTATTGGAAGCTGTACCAACTCCCGTATTGAAGATCTTCGTGCTGCCGCAAGTATTGTGAAGGGTCGCAAGGCTGCTGATTGGGTTTATGCTATGGTTGTCCCTGGATCTGGTCTCATCAAACGTCAAGCTGAAAAGGAAGGTTTAGATGTCATCTTCAAGGAAGCTGGTTTTGATTGGCGTGAAGCTGGCTGTTCTATGTGCCTCGGAATGAATCCTGACCAACTCAAGCCTAAGGAACGGTGTGCTTCTACTAGTAACCGCAATTTTGAAGGTCGCCAAGGTGCTGGAAGTCGTACTCATTTGTGTAGTCCTGCCATGGCTGCTGCTGCTGGTATCAACGGGTAAATGAAGATGAAATCAAGGGAGAGAAAGGAAAAGAGTATGTGCAGAACAAATAGAACTGATTTTATTTTTCCCCTTCGTTTAGCTACCTGACCGATGTCCGTACCATGCTTCCCAGTGAAGATGTTCTCAAGAACTCCCATCAACCTCTGCAAATTGAAAGTCCCAAGCAAACCCCAGCATCTCTGCCAGCTAAGGAAAACGTTTCACCAGCACCAACACCCGCTGGCAACAAACCAGCTCAAGGAAAGTCCGGAGCAGCTTCCGGCATGCCTAAATTCACAACTCTCAAGGGTATTACTGCACCATTGGATATCGCGAATGTGGACACCGACATGATCATCCCTAAACAATTCCTTAAAACCATCAAACGTACCGGTTTGGGCAGCGCTTTATTCTATGCACTTCGCTTCAACCCTACCAACAACGAAGAAAATCCCAACTTTGTGCTGAACAAAGAACCTTACCGCCAAGCGAAGATTTTGGTCTGCACTGGTCCTAACTTTGGATGTGGTAGCTCTCGTGAACATGCTCCCTGGGCCTTCAACGATTTTGGTATCCGATGCATCATTGCCACCAGCTTTGCCGATATCTTCTTTAACAACTGTTTCAAAAACGGTATGCTTCCCCTGGTGCTGTCTCAAGAGCAGGTTGATCTTTTGGCTGTGGACGCAAAGGATGGGTTGGAAGTGGAAGTGGATTTGGTCAATCAATTGGTGAAGTCCCCGAACCACGAATTCAAGTTTGATGTGGAACCCTTCCGTAAACACTGCCTGGTCAATGGCTTGGATGATATTGGTCTTACAATGCAAAAGGATGACAAGATCGAACAATTCGAAGCCCGCCGTACCGCCACCTGGCCCTGGTTGGATGGCAAGAACTACACTGGCAAGGCTACCAAGATCAACGCGCAACAACCTGAAGCAAAGAAACAAAAGTTGGATTGGTAGATGGAAGGAAATCGAATGATAGGGGAGAAAACGGGCTCGTCTTTTCTTATTATTATCATTATTATATAGTATAGCGTAGTCTATAGACCCCTTCATATATCATCATTTATTCATTATTATTTTATTATTTTTTATAGTCTAGTTTACCTTTACATATATCTCTGTATGACTCTTAGCTTTTTTTTTTATTGTTTTTATTTTTATTTTTTATGTGTAAATAAATGCGAATCTGGTCGTATGACCTTTGACTGATTTCTCCTGTACTACATTTTTTTTGCCCTTGAAGATGATGCTTTTTTTTGGGCGTGGACTAAAAGGTGTCAAAGATTGTTTATGAAAAACTTAAACGTCCGCCCACGTGGTGAATTTTTTATTTATTACCAATTTTTTTTTATTGCGCGCTGTCTCTCTTTCTTTTCATTTTCTTTTTTCCTTCTTTTTTTTCTTCGCCATTCAACTTCTATGAGGTTATGATGGACTTAGATTACGTCAGGACTAGTTTAGAAGGGTCTTCAGCTCAGGGATTACAAAATGCATGGGGAAGCCTTTTCATTTTAGATCTAGGATTTAGAACCACCATTAGTTGACTTTTAGAGCATTCATACCCTTACTTTAGTATTATCTTGCACATAGTTTGCGTCTATGACTGAATAAAAATTTTCTCATTTTACATACTTCAATTGAAAAGTGTCCCATAAGTCCTTATCCTCTCTTAAACAATAGATCTACTTTATTAATGCCTCTTATATGTTTTGTATACTTCAATAAAGGATATCCTCTGGTTTTTTCATGCTTTATCCTATATAGCATATTAGTTAGTGCTTGTGTGTACATATATAAAAAATGTCATGCATGCGTGCAAAAAAAACAATGGACAATTATGTGTGAGGTAACATTGATCAATTGTCGCGATTAGCGTTCCTTTATTGTACTGTAGATATCACACAACTGCCATATAATCACCCAAATACCCCTTTTCGTCCATCCAAACAGAGAGTTTATCAAATCAGATGTAAGATGAAGTACAAATATATTTTTTATTGATATCAACAGAAGAAGAATAAAATGATTCTAAACTATAAACTAATGTCTAATCCAGTTCTTCAAGGGCACGTCTTCTTCGATCACGACTCTTTTTGCTAAGCGTTTGTTTTTTCTTTTTCTTGCCAGCTTCAAAATCATTAGCAGCTTTGTGGTGGCGCCCCAGTGAGTCCAGATCCTTGACCTTGTAGATACGCACAATCCAGTTTTCAGAGGTATATGCTTCTTCCAACACCGATAGTTCTGGTCCCTTGAGAGGTAAGTTTTGCTTTCGCACACGATCCGACGCAGGCTGGCCACCAAAGAGTTCGTTGTAGCGGTAGTAACTCATCTTGTACATGATAGAGTCACGCATTGCCGGAGACGCTTGATCATCCACACGGTAGTCGCCAGAAGGAGTAAAGTAGTTGGCTTCCTTAATCTTGTCAGGCCATACGCCTTCAGCAATTCGAATCATCCACAGGTACTTGTTGATATCGTCGCCGGAATAACCCAAAAGTCCACCAAAAATGACCAAGACATAATCCACATCGTGTTGTCGCATAATTTCATATGCATCATCTTCATTAGACGACATGGCACGGCCCACAGTAGCGATGTGTGTGTTGTTCCAGGTGTTGTTATCTACTAAAGTTGGTCGATCCGCCATGCCGGCAATTTGATAGCCGTAATCCCACCATGACATAATCTTGGCGTCTTCCTTTGTGTTCTTGCGCAACCAGTAGTAGGCTTCACGGAAATCGTCGATGATGTGTTGAGAGCCGTCTGCATTACGAGAAGCCAGGACAATGGAAGGGCTGGAATAGGCGCTTGAAGTGACCCAGGTACAGTGCCACACAAAGACGATCAGGAAGAATACAAAGCTAAGAACAACCAATGCACGTGAGTCTCGACTGATAACAGCACCACCTTTGGAATTGATAGTCGACAATGACGAAGATTTGGCGTGTTGTTGCTGCTGTTGTTGTTGCTTTCCTTTCTTGGTTTCCTTCGCACTGTTTGAGCTTTCTGATACCGGTTTTGTCGTTTTTGATTTGGTTGTTGTCGTAGTAGAAGAAGAAGAAAAGTCCAAATAGGTGTCCAATAAAGTGGAGACAGCAATACCAGCACAGACACAGACGACCGGTGTCAGCGTGAGCATCAAGCGGACCATCACACCGGCGAAGTAGGATGCAAATACACTGTATACAATGACAAAAATATGTTCATCATGAAGTTGTTGGAAGCACATATAAAGACCAGCAGGGAACAAGAAAATCAACATTTCCAAGTCAAAGAAAAACGAAGGCCAAGCAGTAGGTTGATGTTCAGAGACAGAGGCAATAATAGGAATATGGATCTTGGCGTAACCAGTATCCCAAAGGGAGTAAAATCGGCCAGTCCAAGGAGCAATATATCCACCAAAGGTCAATAGCACCAGTGCAGAGAAGCCCAATGCAAAAGTTCCAACCACAATCGTCTTCAATAAAATTTGGAATTGCTTTGCTTGCAAATGACTTCGAAGTAATTCAACAAATCCGAGAATCTGACACAATCCGAATACACCTATTGAGAAGATAATACATATTGTTAATATTATACGGAAACGACTATTCGATGTCTATTACCTAAAGCAGCCATATGTTCAGAAGTGCGAGTAGGTTGAAAGCCGACAAAAGGGACTTGCATTGACATCAAAGTACCCAAGATATAAAACGTGGAATAGGCGACGTAGACGCGGCTTGAGAAGCGTCCCATGAGCATCAAGACAAATACATGAAGAGGGATGATGTTGATGATAAATACATAACCACCCCACGCGGCGACCATATAAAAGTAAAAGAATCCAGCAATTGCAGCATACATAGCCGACCCCAATTTCAACGCCTTGATCCAAAGGTAAAAGGTAAACATGAGCAAAAAGATGGCGATAGCTTCATTGTCGTATGATCCAGCGACAGATCGAGATATGTAGCCAGGTGCAATCCCCATAAATGCTGCTGCTAGTAGTCCTGCTGAGCTGTCTTTGAGTTCCTTGGTCAATAAATACGTGGCAAATGCGGTGGCGCCAGAGAAAATGGGAGCGAGGAGGACGCACACGTTGCGAATGTCGACAGGAAAATGCAAATAATGTAGTAGGTTGTGAATTGCTGCCGCTGTCACCATCAACCCAGGATAGACAGTGCCACCCACTACGCGTCCAAGGGGATACCAGGAGCGATCGTCAAACCAATTCCAAAACTCGTATACACCGTCCTTCACTAGCATCTTTGTCGCACGATAATTGAACCTAAATAGAAAAAATAAATATAAATGTATAGTCGTGAGTATATAGAGTAAATTAAGCGGATGACGGAGGAATGATGGATGGTTTACCATGGGTCAAATTCGTGAATGACAGACTCGTATCGGACGATACTGAAGAGACGTGAGGAGAACGCTGCAGCTGCTATTAAACCAAGGATGGTTGCTTTCAATAAAGTCTTTTGGCTACTGACTTCCAGTCCAGCCATGTCGATTACAGTTTGTTGTGTATATGATAAGAATGATAAAAGAATTTAAAAAAAAAAAAAAAAAAAAAAAAGAATAAAAAAAAGGAAAGGCAAAGACTACAAGCGACAAGCGCCAAAATGAAAATTTTAAAATGCGACCCAACGATATCGACACACCAATAAAATTACAGCACATAAATTTTTAACATGAAGACCAAAGACAAAGTGCAAGACAATACATCTTCATTAAAAATGCAAAGGTATATATAGACACACATAGAATAATAATTGAGTGAATAAACTGTGACTCCATATTCGCTAACTAACTTGAAAATTGAATCAAAATAAAACTGACTTTATTATAAGAAAATAATGGTATGTTGAATGCTATATAAGTGTGATTTTTACAAATTGAATAAAATGTGGATTGATCTTCTAAAGTTGAATTGTAGAAGAGGGAATAATAAAATATACAAACTAATAATAATGGAGTAAGATGTTGAGAAACTAATCCTAAGCCTTGTGTTGAGCACGGAAGTACTTGGCAACGGCAACCATATTGACTAAAGCAGCTTCCGTTTCGGGCCATTGACGAGATTTCAAACCACAATCAGGATTAGCCCACAATAAGTGAGCAGGAATGTACTTGAGCATATCAGCAAATCGTTGTTTCATTTCATCCACCGAAGGCACTCGTGGAGAGTGGACTAAACGAGAGAAAAAAAACATTGTGTAAGTGAGCAGATTAATTCATGTACTGACTTTTTTTGGGGGGGGATCTTACTATCATAAAGACCGGGACCAATTTCGTTGGTGTATTGCTTGGATTCGAAGATCTTGAGTAGCTTTTCATCAGACTTGGAGTTTTCAATGGTAATGACATCAGCTAATAACAGAGGGGAAAAAAAAAATCAATATCACGTATATAGTAGTATGTATCCGCAATTCCTCTTTTTTTTTTTTTTTTTTTTTTTTTACCATCCAAAGCAGCAATGGCATCAAAGATTTCATTAAAGTCAGAGTAGCACATATGAGTATGGATTTGAGTTTCATCACGGACACCAGAAGTAGACAAGCGGAAACAGCCAACAGACCATTCAAGGTAAGAGTTCCAATCGGCACGGCGAATTGGCAGACCTTCACGGATAGCGGGTTCATCAACTTGAATACAGGGAATACCAGCAGCTTCCAAATCCACCACTTCATCGCGGAGAGCCAAACCAACTTGAGCACAGAGTTCGTTAGCAGGAATATCATCACGGACAAAGGACCACTTCATCATAGTAACGGGACCAGTCAACATACCCTTCATAGGACGCTTGGTCAAAGATTGAGCGTAAACAGTTTCATCGATAGTCATGGGGCAGCGGCGGGAAACATCACCAAAGATAACAGGAGGCTTGACACAACGAGATCCATAAGACACCACCCAGCCATTTTCAGTGAAATCATAACCATGCAACAAGTGACCAAAGTGTTCCACCATATCATTACGTTCAGGTTCACCATGGACAAGTACATCCAAATCCAATTTTTCTTGAATTTCCACCATGTTCTTCATTTGCGCCTTAATGAAAGTGTCGTAATCAGATTGCGACAAAGTACCCTTGTTGTATTGTTGACGAGCCACACGGATATCCTTGGTTTGGGGGAAAGAGCCAATGGTAGTAGTAGGGAAGAGAGGCAACTTGAGTTTCTTGACTTGAGCTTCACGACGGGTAGCAAAAGGCGAAGGACGCTTCCAGGCTTCGGTAGGAATCTTAGCCACACGGTCACGGACAGCAGGATTTGTGGTTTGAGGAGAGGTACGACGGGTTTCAACAGCAGCAGCATTGGATTTCAATTCAGTCTTGACATCTTCCCCATTGACAGCCTTGGCGATGGTCACAATTTCAGCACACTTTTCCACAGAGAAAGATAACCAGCTAAACAATTCAGGATTCTTTTCCTTGATCTTGACTTCAAAAGAGGTAGAGAAAGGAGAGTGAGCCAGAGAACAAGAAGGAGCCACAATGACACGGTCTTGACCAAGAGCATCCACAGCCTTTTGAACCAAAGCAATAGAGTTTTCCAAGTTGTTGATCCAAATATTACGACCATCGACAACGCCCAAAGACAAGACTTGATCCTTGTTCAACAAAGGCAAAACAGTATCCAATTCTTCAGGGGCACGCACAAGATCCAAGTGAAGAGCATCAACAAAGTCCTTGACAGCGTAGACATTGCTTTCAACACGACCAAAGTAAGCAGCCACCAATACCTTGAGAGCACCAGCCAATTGAGATTGAATGGTCTTGTAGGCCTTTTCCAAAGCAAGTTTGACACCAGCATCCAAATCCAAAATCAAGATAGGTTCATCAATTTGCACCCAATCAGCACCAGCTTCCTTCAATTGCTTCAATACTTCCACATACAAAGGCAACACCTTGGGTAACAGAGACAAAGTATCAAATTCTTCTACACCCTTAGCCGCCTTACCAAGGAACAAAAAGGACACAGGACCAACAAGGACAGGACGAGTATGAATGTTGAGAGCCTTGGCGGCCTTGAATTGTTCCACTACACGAGGAGCTTGTTCCAATTTGAAAGATTGGTCTTGTTCAAATTCAGGCACTATAAAATGGTAGTTGGTGTCAAACCATTTCTTCATTTCCATAGAGGGGACATCCACCTTGGCAGTAGTTTCAGTAGCAGGACGTTGTAAACCACGCCCCATGGCGAAAAATTGTTCAAGAGGATTGGCAATATCTTGATACCGTTTGGGGATGGCACCGAATTGTTGAGCAGTATCCAAAACACGATCGTATAAAGTAAATTCACCAGAAGGGATGTGTTGCAGACCCTTTTCCTGTTGCAAAACCCAGTGAGCTTGTTGAATCTTGGAGTAGCCTTCATGTAAGTCTTGTTCAGTGATCTTGCCAGACCAGAAGGATTCAACGAGTTTCTTGAGTTCACGACGAGAACCAACGACAGGGAAACCAAGATTAGAAGCAATAACCATGTTTATAAAAGAGTGTTCAATAAAAAAAAATAAAAAACGAGTGGGAGAGTATAAAGAAAAATGATTTTTTTGAAAAAAAAATGCAACCTTTTTAAATAGGCGATACAGAAAAAAAAAAAAGATGAGATCCATTGGCATAATAAAAATCCCGCCAATTAGATCACTTTGATTTATTTTCATGTGCCGCAAGATCTCAAACTGACATTCCGTCCAATGAAACTTCAAAATCATTGTACCGTTTTTTTTGACAGAATCCTCATCCCACGTCAATGTTCTTCTTTTTTGAGATCTTTAATATCTTTTTTTCGATCTCGCCATTACCGTTATCATTTCCGCCAATTGCATATCATCATCAGTAATCAAACGTAGATATTGCTATGACAAAATAAGTAAACATCAATATCATCATCCCTTTGCCAACTATATATGACAACCATAGTGCGTAACACGACCAAAAGATTTTTATTGAGAAAGATAACTATAATTTGTGATATATAATCTAACTAGCTGAGATTCATGTATCTTAGAATGTACCATATTATAAAAACCACACCGTTAACAAATACACAAGAGAAAGTCGCCACAGCGATGATGATTAAACTATTTTATGTCGAGGGAACACAATGATCTCCGCTGTTTCCATTAACGATAATCATGCATACGCCGAAGCAAAGAAAATACGGGAGATCCTGCTACTGTCATACAATGTTTCATGTTCCGCTTGGTGATAGCAATTTCTACATTTTATTAACATTAGATTGCAACTAACATATGATAACTTGAGACAGAGTATAGATAAAATTAAGATAGGGGAAAACTATTGAGGGCGAGGAAGGCACAGAAGTGATATGACTTTGGGAGGGACGAGAAATAAAATTGAGAACGACGATATAAATCGAACAACAACAAAAAAAAAAGATAATTCGTGGTACTGCAGAAATACATCAGCAAACAACGCCATAGAAAACTTGGACAAAAAGGACTTGTAAAGAGAAGAATGGAGAAGTTTTCTAAAGGAAATGGGAGGGGTTCTACAATAATGATATCAACGGGAAAGCGAAACTGCATCATCATTATTAGTAGTATCGTAATTCCTATGTGTATAACCATTCTATATCTTGAAAGACAGTGGTCTTTTAGAAGTTCTTTTGTGTTGGTTCTTTTTTTTTCATTAAAGGTTGCAGTTCAGTGAAAGGCTACAGAAAACATTTCACATTCCGCCCACGTGAATTTTTGTTTACTCGCAATTTATTTTTTCCCCCGCCTTCTCTTTCTTTTTTTCCCTCTTTTTTTTTCGTCACCATTTAACTTCTCCGAGGTTATGATGGACTTTGATTAGTGTCAGGACTAGCTTAGAAGCGTTTTAAGATCAGGGATTACAAGATGCATGGGAAACCCCTTTCATTTTGGATTCAAGATTTAAAACAACCATTAGTTGGTTTTTTGAAGCCTCATTCGGTTAGATTAGTGTTAGCTTTTCCCTAGTTTGTATCGATATCTTGAATAAAATATATCTCGTTTTGCACTCTTTAATTAAATATGTCTCATTAATCTCTCTCATGCTTTGCACACTGCCTTTTGTCTTTCTCATGCCTTGTACAATATATATGCACCCATTTTTCTATTGTTCCTTTGAATTCTTATTGACCATATACTAATCTTACATTATCGGCGTATCTCATGCTCCCTCCAACAGATTCTAGCATAAAATCGATTTTTACAATGAACTCCTTCCGTTAGACTTAGTATATATTAAAATGCATCAATAAAATTTGTCTCTCTATTAAACATCCTCTGACTCATCGTATAGTGAGAAATCAATATCGCTATTGGAGCCGTCTTATGGGTGTCTGATTTATTCATTATGACTACTTTCCCTTTATTGTGCCACCTGTTATATTTTGCTCGTTTAGTCATATAAATGAATCTAGAATATTTTGCATTGCTTTCTAGTTTGCTGTATCTATTACTACTTACGCGCCTCTGGGTCCGGGAGATCAATTTTTTTTTTTTTTTTGCACGTGTGGAATTGAATATATTTTTGAAAAATGGCAACTATTGAGGTTTTTTTTACGATTTTGCTGAATTGCACCATTCCGCCCCTCCGCACGAAAGTATATATAACACCTGGTGTATTTTCTTCCCTGCACAAGACAGAGATAATTTTTATTCAAAAAGAACAAAAAACAATGGACATTCAAAAGACTAAGCAAGGTATACCTATACTAAACTAAAACAACATGATTTGGAATTTGAATTTCTTTAAATAATTGCCGAAACCATAGACTCTTGATGAGTCGGTGGATGGTTTTTTTTAGCCCGGCACATACACTCAAACAAGGGGCGGTAGTTGATTTGGAGGTATTTCCAAGGATGGATATAAACCAATTAGAGATACCTCCAAACACCATCACCACACAAAAAAAAAGGAAAAAAAAAAAAAAAGATAGAGATATGAAGTAGTTCATCAAGAAAGTAAAATAAACATTTGTTGTTTTATTGCTGCAATTTTTTATAGTCAATTCCAAAAATTGATATATTGGATGTCCGAGGGGGGGGTTAAAGTACGATTTGCGATGAACTTAGACAGCAGCCGTCCCCCCCGCCAGTTTGCATCATAAAACTAGGTCCCCTGCGATAAAAAAAAACCAAATAGATAAATAGCGAGTTAGAGATATACAGTACCTTCAGTCCAGCGAACATTACTCTGGGTGTACAGTCCAAGTGGATAATATAAACACTAGAGTGAGGATAGGGGTATGTGACCTAGAACTGTCAAAATCCGTTACAAGGTCTGTGGTAGCCGTAACTATGGTAAATGACAGTATAAAATTCTCAACAGTATAGCGACAACTTCATGGCCATTACATCCTAGTTTAATTTGCATGGCTGGTCGAGCACGACTATGACCACCTTTGATAGTAAACAGTTCAATTTTGTAAGCCAGTTCTCATACTTTTAACAGGAAGAAGTGAACCTAGTGGCTAAACCAGAAAACAAGTGCTAAGTAGGATACTGACAAAACAGCTGTAATAGCGACGTTTTTTACTATACGATGTGTCAGAAAATGGGTAGTAAGACGGAAAACATTTATTGAAGTATATTGATAAATATTGATAGATATTAAAATTAAAGATGAGGGAGTTCTTTGTATCAAACGACTTGATGGAAAGGCTTATTGGAGGAAAATTGAGGGATACTATTGTGAGATCAGAAAATGGTCAACCTTAAACTAAAGAAATAATAATAAAAAGGGAACTAATACACTGTACAGGTAGTAGACAGAAGGATATCATTTATTGGAGTATAGGGTGTGTGAAAAAAGGAAAAGGATTAGATGTGAAGCACCATTAATCCATCGTAGTGCTCAGCGTTCTTTAACAATATATCTAAGGAGCAATGATAAAACCGATCTATTGCACAATACATGAGGGAGAATCATGGGACATCTTTCATTGAAGCATGTAAAAAGAGACATATTTTATTTAACCAAAGACACAAACTATGAACTAATACTAAACTAATGAAGTCAGCTAATGGTGGTCCTAAATCCTGTATCCAAAATAAAAAGGTTTCCCCATGCATATAGTCCGTTAGCTGAAACCCTTCTAAACTAGTCCTGACACTAATCTAAGTCCAATATAATAAAATAGAAGTTGAATGGTGAAGAAAAAATGGAGGAAGAAAAAAGGAAAAAAAGAAAGAGCGACAGAGCACAAAAAAATTGGGAGTAAAATAAAAAAAAAAAAAGTCCCCACTTAGACGGAATTTTAATATTTTCATATACAATTTTTGGCCCCTTCAAAAAAAATGCCTCCACATTATTGAGGTTGCCCAAATATCGGCCGTCTTAACTGCGTAGACTTTGAATTGACAAAAATCAGCCTAAAATTAGCGTTAGTACCTTTACTAAAAAAAAAAAAAAAAAAAAAATATATACAAAATTAAAAATCTACCAATAAAGTACATTGACGGAAATGGGTAAAAAGAGAGAGGGAGAGGGAAATGTGGGAATGTAGTTGATTTGGGAGGAAAAAGAGAAAGAGAGCGAGAGGGAGAAAAATGAATGGAATGAAACGCAGTTCGCAAAAAAAAAAAAAACGGATTCGGGAAATTCAATTTCATATCGACGCCTCCAAAATGCCGCCGGCCCCCTCCCAAACAAGTGGGCGGTAGTAAATGTAATTTCAGTCCTTTTTTTTTTTTTTCTAAAAAAAAAAATAGCTAACATTGTTAAGAAAATATGTCATATCTATATGTGAAATGTCAACATCTGTAGATGTTGGATCTGATTATAGAAAACGATAGCCTAGTGTATTTTTCGACGTTGGTTTAAAATTTATTCCTTATATGGTGTATGGTAGATGCGTGGTCTGAATTATAATTTGTGGAATGATTTATCATATATGCATGAATCAAGTATACGCGAAAACATATTCGTAGATGAATTTATATGTGAATGGATGAATGGATAAGTAGATGGATAGATGGAGACATGTGTGTTGTGATATACAACAAGCGTGAGTTCAGGAAAACAACATGCATGTATGTGAAAAAACAACGGAAAACCATCTAATGTTGTCCTTACCATTTTAAAAACTTGTGGGTAACCTCTTGGGATCAACAATCGGCTAATTTTTCTTTAAAAACAAAGGGTTTCATATATAAAGACTGCATGCCTAAACTTAAAGATGGGCGATTTAGAAGCTCATTTCAGATCCCGACAACATTTCTTTATATAAAACTCCTCAAAAAAATTTTCATCGAAGCCTTCGTGGCGCAATTGGCTAGCGCGTCTGACTGTTAATCAGGAGGTTGGTGGTTCAAGCCCACCCGGGGGCGATTTCTTTTACTTCCAAAACCATTTTTTTGGTTGTTGTGGCTTGTAACGGTTATTTTTGCTATTGGCTCGTACCTGGGGGTTATGTTTTTTATGTTGCTACGGGTATTTTTGAGTTGTATAAGTTGTTACGGCTAATTTGGTTGCTAGGTCGTAACTGGAAATTGCTTTTGTAGGTTTTTATTTTTTACAGAGTGAGCATCAGAACTTTTTAGGATTAAGTTCAACCGATTGTAGCTTCAAAGGCTTAAGGATAATATAGGATTAGACTTGAAAGTCCAGGTGAGGATGTATTATTTTCAAAGATGAAAATAATAAGGTCAATAAGATAAGGAGTGACTTAGATCAAGCCAAAAAAAAATAAAGTGAAGCGAGATTCAGACTCAGCTGTCAAAAATATATAATAAAAATATTCCAAAGTGTGGAATAAGAGGAAGCCAACAAGCTGGGAGGTTTAAAAAAAACCTTTGTAATGAATTTATTAAAAAGTAAAGATAGTAAAAAAGTGATTAAAAATATATAGTTCAAAGATAATTTTTCTTTTTTTTTTTCAATGTTTTGCTAAGGTATTTATACTAAAATTTATTTTATGCGAAACATCTGGTACTGAACGTCGGGTTATGAACGTCGGGTACTGATCTTCACCATTTGTTTCATCCCAAACAATTCTCAAGGTTGAGGTCAACCGTCACACTTGAGTTATCCTTTAGTATAGCTTTTGCTTGTTTAGAGCTTGAAAATAAATTTGTTCCTTAGGTGGAATTTGAAATATCTTGTTCCTGAATCGGACAAAAATAGAATTGAGAGTAGTGAGCACCAGAACTTTTGTAGATAAAGTCCAACTGTAGAGAAATTTTATAAAAAATAAAGTTATAAGAGTAAAACAAGAGAAAAAGAAAAGTATTGTCCTTTGTTGCTTCAATAAAAATATAATGTATAACACACACTAGGATTTGAGTAAGCTTCAAAAAAGCGTTTATTGAGAAAATATATTCATATATTAAAAATAGAGGGATAAAGATCTTGATCTAAGATCCATATCTAACTTTTCCATTTATAACTTCGAAATATCCATCCATTGTTCCATCACTTTGCAGTACCAATGTCGTCGCAGTTTTTTTTCTTTCAAGTCACCAGGATATAATCCCGCCCCAGAGTAGTTAGCATTAATACTAGTCCCACCGTTGCTTCCCTATAACGTTCCAAGGTGCGAAATGCAGGGGAGATGACAACAAAATACTCTATAGCGATCTACTTTTTTCACACAAAGACATGCCTTTTTTTTCCTCTGCATAAAACACGCAGACTGGATTTTACACCCACATATACCATGCTCATTCAACGAGACAAGGAAGGCATTAATGAGATTAATATTAAGATGAAAAGACGAGTTTAATTCTGAAATAGATATTTTATAAACAATGACAACTAACACTAAGCTAAACTAAGCTAAGCTAATGGCACTTTTCTAAAATGAAGACTAATCTAATGGAGGCTGGAAATCACGAATCCAAAATGAAAGGGTTTCCCATGATGTTTGTATTGCATTTTTCAAAATGCCCCTGATTCAAGTTCTAACCAGTAATCCAAGATCATAAATGCACAATTGAAGTCGCTGTTGTGAAAAAAAAAAGAAAGAAAGAGGAGGAAAACAGAGAAAAAAAAATTTCAACTTATGAAAGGCGGAGTGCGAATATCCAGTCATCAATCATTTTTTCTTCTTCCCACTGACAGAGCGATGAGCGCAGCGGTTGGGCCTCAAGGGGGCACGTACCATAATGCAAAAATGACGGATGTCTCCTAACTGCCCTTTTTTTCACCACGCTCTTTCTTAGTACTCCAATGCCCTTCTCAATCCTAACACCTTGCAAATGACACTTTTTGTAGAAAACATTTAGTAGCACTATACCAGACAAACTGTATAAATCATTTTATTCAAGCAAGTTGGTTTATAATTTTAGTAATTTGGGTTGGCGAGTGATTAGGTGTATGGGTGAATAACAGGTTGAGATATAGATACAAACTATAGACAATTTGATACCAAACTAAGCTAATGGAGTCTCCAGATCCTGAATCCAAAATGAAAGGGTCTCCCCATGTATCTTGTAATCCCTGAGCTAAAACCCATCTAAACTAACCATAAAACTGATCTAAGAGTACCACAATCTCTTGGAGGCTACAATAATATAGGAAAGAAAACGGAGAAAAGAAAAAAAAAGAAAATTAGTGAGCAATTAAAAATCACATGGGCGGGATTTGAAACCTTTTTTTTTGTCTCTTGCGGTTTATTATTTTGTTGGAAACAAAAAGAGGAAACGCTTTTCACAACGTGATCAACATGGTAGTTCACTTTTAATGATATGAACATTCAACATTTTGATAATGGATCTTTATTTTCATGACAGCAATCAGTAGGATGATAGTTCTAGTATTTTGTAGTAGCCTATGCAACACAACAGCGGTCTTTTAAAGCGACTGTCGTGGCAGCTTGAAGGTTCTCTTCCTTGGCCTTTACGATAGTTTACCCTCTTATTTATCTAGCGTTATATTTTTCCAATAAAAAAACATATTTTACTGTATCATGTCTTCAGTCGTTGTTTCTAGGGTATCACTGAATGTTTTTAGATGACATAAAATGTTTCCTCTCCAGATACAATTTGGTATAGTTAAACCTTTTTAGTTCTGAAGTTCAGAAATTTACGCCTTATCCAATTTACGTACTGATAAGTTCTTCCAAATAAAAAAAACCGTGAACAGAGTTTTATGTAGGTAGGCGATTTCAGTTCGGATCATTATTCCACATTGTATTGTTTTAACCAGTTTCGATTAAATTCACTCAATAGGAAGTCTATCGGTGTATCAATTAAATATATATTCTTTATGACGTCGATGACACAGATGTTTCTATTAATGAATCAACTGATCGAAGTGGAGTAGAAGTTTCAATTGCCATGTGACATTTTGATGCTCCATTTTGATGGCAGTTGCAACTGATCAGCGGACTATATATGTTTCAGGCGTACTGAACAACAAACATTTTTAATTTTTTTTTTGAAAAAAAACAAAAGGGATACTGGCATAATCATTATAGCAGCTAAGACCAGAAAAATCAGCAAGAGCAAGCATACAAGATCAAAATAAAATAAAAACTAACGGTTAAAAAAGGATGAGGTTTTTATTGATGAGATAAATAAAATCTAATTTGATATAATAATAACTAATATCAACACTGTCCAATTCAAATAACCGCCCGACCCCCCTCCTCAAAATGGTATATGATATATGTATAATAAATAAATAAATACAAATGACCCTAATTTCTAATAACTATATTTACACTGGAGTTGCATGTAGAGGGACAGGGTGTGAGATGGGTGTAACGTAGTGCTGATCTGTACTAGTGCCATCAATGCCATGGATCACAATATCTGGGTGGTGTTCCGTCCGCATTAGTTGGTGCTGCTGATCATCATGATAGGATGTAGGTAAAATTCCCGCCATGGTTTGATGTAGAGGAAGTTGCTGCTCGATGCCATTCAGATGGCTGCTATCAATCGTAGGAAAGTTGCATGACGCCAAGTGCTGTTGTCGACAATGGTATTGATAGTCGGATGCAGATTGTACCAATCCAGATTCATTGATATTGTTTTCTTTTTGGTCAGGCGATGTTGTGGTGGACATGATTTCCTGAGGTGAAGAGGAATAGTCTCGATGAGAAGGTATGATGTTGCCACTGCTGCTACTGCTACTGCTGCTACTGGATGACGATAGAAAGTGAGCAAATCGCTTCGTAAAAGAATTCGTGCTTGAGCGTTGTTGTTGTGATCGGTCTTTTTGGTATATTGATGTTGAAGCAGGTAAAGAGGATGAATGGCTGCTTTCAGAGCATGAATTCAAATTTGATAGTGAAGGAGGGGTAGGGTAAGGATGAGATGAAGACGAGATACTAACAGATCGTTTCCGAGCACCCACATGAGAGACCGAGGAAAGAATACTTGAAGTATCGCCACCAACACCAGGAGATGATTCGGGTAAACCAGCCTTTTTCAACACCACTGAAGGAGACGAAGAGAATAAATTCAAAAGTCGATCTTGTTCATCACTCCAATGGGCTCGGCATAGACGATATTCCAAAGCAATAGGTTGATGAGCCGCACGTTCAATAAATCGACCTCTAGTGACAAAAGATTCAAAGTAGGGGCCATGGCAATATGAGCATGTTTGATGCGATAATAAATAGTTGTATATATGCTTTGGGAGTTGTGTAGGGAGAGCGAGCCGGTGTTGGACAATGGTACGAGCACATTGTTCAAATAATGTCGGTGGATCATGTTGTCGTTTGTTGATGAATTCCGTCTGAAAACCACACCCTTCTGCAATAAGTTTTCGTAATGATTTGATGTTCGCAATTTCAGCGGGGAGAGATTGGAGAGGATTGTTGCTGATATTGAGGGAGATCATCTGCTGTAAATTGGCGAGTTCATTTGGAATCCATCTAATTTGGTTATTGTTGGCGATAATGATAATCAGTTCCGGTAATAAGCCCAAACAACGCGGCAAATGAGTGATTTTGTTGTGACAAATGTTCATCGCTTTCAGTTTGGTCAAGTGTAACATCGTGTCAGGTAAAGTTTCCAGCTGGTTGCGTGATGCGTTGAGTACCGTCAAGTTGCTGAGATAGCCAATTGATTTTGGTAAGGTCGATAGCTGATTGTTTGAACTTAAAAAAAAAAAAAAAAAAAAAAAGCGTGATTTAGTAAAACAGTCATTGAGCCTAAAATACTTCTAATCATATGCCCTTGTACTTACAGATTGAGTTTGGTCAGATTGCTAAGATAGCCAATCCCAGAGCTCAATTTGACCAAAGATCTTCCCGATAAATCCAGAGTAAACGTTGTTGATTTTGCTTTGAAAGCAGCAGCAGCAGCAACATTCCCACCTTGATGACTACTAGTTTCTGGAAGCGCCACTGTACGTCTTGCTGTCAGAGATGTAGCATCACCCACCGTAATTTTGCCCCAGTTTTCATCAATGGTTTCATCCACTTCATCATCAAAACTTTCTGTGTTGTCGTTATTGCCACCAGTGGAATACACGTAGTCTTCGAGATGGTTGGTTGTCGATACTGTACGTGGTTCGCTTTCACCTGATATTGAGTTGCTAGTGTCATTTGCCCCAAATTCGTAGTGTTTGCTATCCGCATAATATGTTTCATCAATGTATTCGAGATCCTTGGCAAGGTGCTGACGGGCAAAAGACCTGCGTTTGTTTTGTCGGCATGTAGGGCAATCTGGGTGTTCGGCGGCAACAATCCATTCTCCATTGCCATCGGTGTTGATTGACGCGGTAGTTCGGTGATGGCTTGGTGCTGTCGTATGAGTACATTTGCACATGATTTCCAGCTTATATAGTTCAGGATGATTCAGCACATAGTCAGGTAACATATTGTTGTTGGTGTGTTCAGGAGACGTGTTAGCATCCGCTGTTTCTTCGAGACACGGTGTTTGAGTGTAATCAGCATAGCCAAAGGCAAGAGGGTCATGTTGTTTACTACCACGCTGACCCATTTATGTAATACAGCAATAATATATATAAATAAAGAATAAAAAGGAAAATAAAAAAAAGCAGAAGAAAGAACGAAAGAAGTAAAAAGTAAAATTCTAATTCTTTTTACACTTTTTTGCCCTGGAACTCGACCACTCGGCTAGTGCAATCAGGGATTACATATTTCCATCTCCGATAAAAATTTCGATCATCGTCATCCCCTAAAGGATACGTTCATTGACATCAAGAATATTAGGAATTAAATCATCACAAAAAACCAAAAACACCAAAAAAAAAAAAAAAAAGACACAAAAAAACCAAAAACCAAAAATACAGTAGTAAAATAAAAGATACGTTTATTTTTGTAAAATGATATATAGAGTAGTTGTATACTAGACTAAGGATCGGAATTCCGTTGTGATTCGTTGTAATTGCCGATTTTGAGCTAAAATGAATAAAAAAAAACAATTAGTTATCGGAGTAAAGGAGAAAAAAGTATGCATTTGACTTTGCCAAACATAGCCAACAGTTACCTAGTATTGGGAGTAGCTTTCTTAGTAAGTCGTGTTTAGATATTGAGTTCTAAAGAAAAAATATAGATTAAAAAAAAAAAAGTTTCGTTCAATCATATCACGTCCATGTCTTTCTTTCATTTACCAATATAGAAGGTTCCCATTTATCAACGTCATTCAATTGTCTATATTTTCAAATGGAGACAAAAAAAGTTAAACTCATATTTCCCCTGAATTTTTTATTTTATTTTAGGTGACTTACACATATGGTGGCCCCATAAGCCATTGACACAGTTCCTCGACCTTGGATTGACAGTTTTCTTTGGCTAATCGTTTTGCATAATACAGCATCCATTCGTTGTATTCCTTGATCGATCCTAGTAAGAGTGCGACAGCCAATTGGTTCTATGGACAAAGAGAAGAGTAGATAATGAGTGATTTCCAATTGATCCACTTAAATATGACAAATTTACTTCGATATGACTGAGGGTAATGGTGCCTGAAGCTTCAGGATCTGATTTGGCTAATGTCAATATAGATTGGTTGGTTGCGTCTGTCGATCCAGTCATTGTCAAAGCAGTAGAGAGCCAACCAAGCGGATGTTGTTCAATCAATGATGAGCCCGAGCCCCAAAGTTCTGAAATGATATGCCACGCATCGCTTATTCGGAGCCAACAACGCATGTCTTTATTGTAAGCAAACGCCTGATGATAGCTGGTGATGACAAGAGGTGTGCCATTTTTCTGAATTCGTATATCGCGGAGTGCTGGCGCCGAATGAGATTCCTCTGACGGGCCCACTTGAGCCACACGAAGTAGTGGTGATATTGATATAGATGATAATTCGCATGCTTGGTGAGTGACATCCCTGACAGTTTGAAAAACAATCGTTAACCCACCTATTGTAACCATATACCAACGTAACACCCTGCCTCAATGCTTACCAAGTGCATAATTGTCCCGTTGCTGTCAAACATAATAACCATCGATCATTGCTAGTTAGTACTACCGGCGTGCTTTCGAGTACAATGGTCGGTAAAAGTCTATAAAGTTAAAAAAATTAAAAATAAAATTATCGAAAATTATTTTCTGTTCACTCCGGTCCTTTCTTCTTCTGCTTCTTTTGTTCTTACCGTCGTCCAGCAGGAGAGTAGATCACAATACTTGCATCTTCACATGCAACAGCAGAAAAGAGATCATTTCCAGTCATCTGTAATATAGCACTTGAAAGGTAGTCGGTCCACAACACCATTCCATGTCGGCTTATAATCAGTTTGGTGTAGTCAGAAACTATGTTCAGATGAATAATAACAAAATAGAAATAAATAATGAGACAACCCTCTATGCCAAACCAAATACGTATATATATGTTACCTTCCGTGCCAGATGTGTTGTGACATTCCATGACAGTGGTTGTGCGTTCCGCGGACATCTTCTTCATCAACGTTGACTTGACCCTTGGTAATCCAAGTTTCAGCTGACTTTGACTGACAATCGGAGGAGCTACAGCCGCATCCACCCACGTTGGTGTTTTTCTAATAGGTTCCGTCGTGTATTGCATACTGACTACGTTGGTACTGGTATTGTTGATCATGTTCGTGTCTTCAGAACCAATTTTCTTTTATTGCCAATTACCACACTTTCAATCCCTTTTCTTCCCAGATTCATTGGCGGAGGCTGAGAACCATTGGCACTTGAATTCATTCGTTGCGCTACGGGCGGGGTACTCTTCTATGCATGCAATTGCCAAATATACGGATCAACAAAATTATTTGCGAAGACTTTTTTTTTTTTTTTTTTTTGTTACCTGTTCAGGTAATTGGATATGTGATGATGGTCGAGGTAAGGCTATAGGTTGTATTCGTCGTTTTCCATTTTGAGCCACTGTTACTTTTTGTTCAGCAGTAGAGGTAATGGTGTTTGTCGCCGATGATGTGAAGTCGTAAGTAGGTTGTTTGGTGGGTGCTTTGTTGTTGGTTACCGCTACATTTCTTTCGTCTAACACCGTGAGATTGGACCTGCCATTTGCATTAATTTGTAATTCCTTTCTGCTACCACTCATAATGTCGACCATACGTTGTGGCACATGCGATTGACTCCCATTACCCAATGCTGATGATTGTAGTGTATTTTCTGTCTCTAAATCCAATTGCGAAGGTGTTTCTGGTAGTTGTGTATTTTTTCGTCCATAGCCATATTGCGTTAGTTTTTTCAGCTACATATGTAAAATACAGAAATGTTAGTAAAAAAGCTGTAGAAGAGTAGTGATGTTGGGTTTGGTTTTTACATACGACTTCTTCATGAGGAGCAGGGTTCTGCAGCTCTTCCTGTAACTGCAAGCATGCCACCGTTCCATCTTGTGAGCAAGCAAAGAGGGTTTGTCCATCAGGTGTCCTATACATATCGACAAAATGATATTAGTTGAGTCAACAAGTTATTACATGCTATAAAAACAAAACAAAAAACTCTCTGTTGATGATTGATTATTATGTTTCTTACCATGCCAAGTCATATACATTATTTTCGAACACATCAACAGCCACACAAAGAGGTCTAGTCCGTTTTGTCACCCAGATAGATAATCCTCTGTCTTGCCCACCTAATGCGCATACGCTTGCCAGAGATTTATCGGTATCCGATTCGCCATTTTCCATTTCCGTATCTTCGTCTTCGGTTTCCTCGTTTTCCTCCTCGTCATCCTCATCGTCATTGTCGTCTGGTTCAATTGCATAGAATAATTTCGGATTAAATGACTACAAAACAAAAACAGCTGCATTATGAACAAGTACATACTTATGTCATCATTGTTTTCGAGAATAGCTTACGGTAACTTCAATAGGAACAGCATGACCAACCAAAGATATATCGGCATCCCAGTGATCACGATTAATCATAGCAGCGACGCATTGGTTTCCATTCACGGCGTTGGCAGCAGCAATGTGGGAACCTTCCGGAGACCAACTGAGACGACGGAAAAACGTTGTACCAGGTGCGTTGTAAAATGGATCATCTACTTCTGCTTCTTCTTGCCAATCTGATGTTCGCCAGATCTTGACCTTCTTATCATCCGACTATCATATATAATAATAGGACTAGTCAAACATCTTTCTATTTTCATCCTCCCACCTATCAAGTTCAGTTTTTAGTTTTTACCTGTGATGCCAAGTATTTTCCTACAGGATCCCATGTAATGCCTTTCACAAATCCACTGTGCTGATTGATTTTATGTACTTGTTCTATAAAACGATAATGATAGTAATAATAAACTAATATTAGGTAACAGTATATTTCATTTTCCCTATTTTCCACCTGTACTTGCCAAATGTTCGAGCATCCCATATAATGATAAAACCATCCACACCACATGAGGCAATATATTGATTGTTGTTTGACCAGGCCAAATCCTGAACGTCGGAATCATGTCCGCGAAGGTATTTGACTGCACGCCACGTTTCGTGATTAACTTCACTGCTACCAAATACAGATCCACTGCCGGCCTCCCTAAAAAGAAGAAGAAAAAAGAAGTTTGCTGATCAATACCCTGATATTCGTTTCAGGTACACAACGTATGAAATTTACCTATCAAGTTCCCAGATAATAATCACATTGTCATTGTCAGAGCTTGAGGCAAGGTATCGACCATCTTTTGACCAACGCACACAGAGCACTGCACCTATAATTATTGCGTTATGCAAGAGACAAAAGGGTAAGCTGTGTGAGAGCTCGAACGGTCATCTTTTATATGGTCCGAAGCCATATACATGTTTTGGTTGATAGGTAGATCTATAAACTTACCACTATGTAGTGTCATGGTACATAATAGCTTGTGACAGCTGTCGTCCATTTCAGCCTTTTCATCGTAAATCGGATCCGTGTTCCAAATCTTGACAGTGGTATCTGTGTATATCAAGTCAAAAACGTTTAATGGTAGGTCGTGTTTCTTTGAGTCATCGAAAGAAAGCAGTTACCTAAACTTCCGGTAGCCAGGCGCTTTCCATCAGGGTGAACATCAATAGAGTATATGCATTGCTTTTTACTTTTGGTGCCTTCCTGTGTTCGATCTAAATAGATTGAAACCAGCATGAATAAAATGATATAGGTCAGTTAATGAGTTGGGTGAAGAATAAAAAGTAAAAACAAGAACTTACCACCGTGTGATATCCATTCAGGCTTGAAGATAATCATACCCGAAAATATTGTACTTTAAAAAAAAAGAAAAAGAAAAAGAAACAATTTGGGCCGCGCCGCGTAATTTCAAACAATGGAAACAGCCCACCTGGCGACCAAACAACGACCTCGTCCGCCCACGCAATTTCTGATTTCTCCATCACCATCTACGAGATTTTTTTTTTTTTTTTTAAAAAAAAGTGACTGTAGAATATGCAAAAAAAAAGGCTCACTCTCAGCTTCCAACTATTTTTGCTCGGTCACAGAGGGCTCCATTGAGAGTCTCAAGACATTCTCATAAAAAATTACACCCCAAGATGGAATTACCGTCATTGGTTACCCTTAGCTTAATTATTTTTCTATCATACAATAAACCTTTCAGTGTACGTGTTGTGTAGCAACAACAGAAAACAATTTGTTGTCTGCAGAATGAAGATTTGATTTTCAGACCCCGCTGCTTGAAACGTGGATGAATCGAAGGGAAAATCCGGATAGGTTTCATCAATAATGAAACTGTATACTTCAATACTTTGTAAACATTAACGATCGTAATAGAACCGGAGAAAACTGATGAGTACATGGTGCTGGAGTGGCATAGACATGTCTTTTCATCAGGGATATTGTGCTGTTCAGCAAGAACGTCAAGAATGTAAAAAAAAAAAAGGCAGGGGCCCCCGAAGATAGTAAGGGTATTTATTCTATTTGACAGTACAATGTTTAACCACGTAATAGTCTAATAGAAGACGAAAAGGAACAAATCTATTTTTTTTATGTATATATAAACTACGTGAAATCATTAAATCTGTACCAATTGTGATTCAACAAATGGTCTCTCATTAAACCTATTCAGTACGTCCCAATCGTATGCTCATCACTGCTTATTTTTTTTTCTTTCTGCATCCTTCAATTTCATTTTTTCATGCGACCACCACAGTCATTTCGTATAATCATCCAAGAAATCTCTCTTACTCATATATTTATAAATTTAGTACAATAGACAAAGAGCTGGGCACAGTGACGGAACGATGTTGCCGTATATCGAAGCTGTACACACATATGCACTGTACAGTACAGTACTGTACAATATAGTATTGTGTGGGTATAACCATTGACAGAAATAGTTAAACGTATAAGAGATGGCGTAAAAGTAAAAAGGCAAGGCATATTTATTCAGATGTAGATATATATTATGACGACTAAACTAAAACACTATTTTAATAAGAATACTTTGACACAAATATATAAAGATAAGGTTTAGGGTGGGGATGTAGGTATTTTGTTATAGAATAAACATTGCCTACGATGAACTAGTCGAATCAAAAAAGGTAAGCTATTCTACGGTGAAGGAGACAAACTAAACCGGACTAAAGTGTTCTATTTTGACTTCAAAGACATCAAGAGAAGAGAACCATCATGTTGACGATGTTGCATAGACTGTTGTGAAAAAGAAGACAAGCAATAAAGGGACCTTTCTATTTTGTGTTTCACCATCCCACCCAAAAAAAAGTCATTTTAAATCCCGCCCGCGTGATTTTTTTTTATTTTTCTCCCAATTTTCTCATTTTTCATTTTTTCTTTCCTTTTGCTTCACCATTGTGGTTAATCTGGATTTGTCGTAGTCTTAGATTAGTGTTAGATCTAGTTTAGAAGGGTTTTAGCTCAGGGATGACAAGATGCATAGGGAAACCCTTTCATTTTGGATCTAGGATCTGAGGGCACCCTTTGATGTCTTTTTGAAGTCTTCATAAGCTCAGTTTAGTGTTAGTTTGTCCATAGTTTGTATCTAAATCTAATAAAATATATTCATTTTTGCCTGTTTCAACGAAAAATGTCCCATTAGTCCCTCTCATGTCTTGTAGTAACCGGTAGATCCCTTTTTTAGTACTATCATCCCCCTTGATCAGTGCTGATCATTGTTACGATTCAATAACAGATGTCGTTTTAGTCTTTTTCAGCCCTAGTACATTATCTTATCTCCCGTTTTACTATTGTTCTTTTAGATAGTACTAAGTATTCTCCTAACTCATAGCAATCACTCTCATGTTATTTCCACTAGATCCCTTATTACAAGTAACCCCTCATCTTCAGTTTTGTTATTTACCAATATGATTCAATAAAACATGCCTTTTTTTTATTAATTAACTATACTCAGACCAATCTGATAATAAACAATGCCGATATTGCTACTGTAATTGTTTTGTGAGAATACAGCTCTCTAAATCACCCACTATGCGTACTAGCCGCGACTAGAGCGTTTTTTTTTTCAATGCCAGCTTATCCATAACAACTCGCGCCACACCCCCTTTGAGGACTAGCGACTGATCCAGGTTTCTAGGTCACTTTTGATGATACAGGGCCTAATTCCCGTTCTATCATTCATATCAATCAACCTAAATTGTGCCCCCACCATAACATCCACTAGACATATTGTATATATCCAGCCCGTTATTTTTCCGTGTAGCATAAAAAAAGGAAAAAAAACAACTTATCGGATAGCTTAAAAAGCGTCTTAGGGTTAGAAGATTGTATAATAAAAGAAGATACGAGGTAAGAGGTTAAAAGACAATCAAATAATAGAATGGAAACCGCAATAAAATATGATAATGAATAAAGCTTGTGCGATATGATAAAAAAAAATCGTAAGAGTGTGGGGGTGGGGGGCAATAGCATTAGAGTAGACAATGAAGTAGTGGATGTATAGAAATACACGGCAGTACATGTCAGATCATACGCGAAAAAAGAAAATACTATATGTGTGAGTGAGTGTTGTAGCATAAATGTCTCAACTTTTCTTCAGCGCAAACGCTCGTTACACAGACTGGAAACCGGTCGTTGATCAAATCTGTGAGCGAATTAGCTGAATAACGTTCTCGTTTTTTCGATGAAGAGGGGTGGAGAGAGAGAGATAGAGAATATGGTATGTTGCGGATAGTCATGCCAGTCGGAAGACCTTTTATATTATTGATGCTGTTTTTTTTTTTTTTTTTTTTTTTTTTTTTGGTGGTGGAAGTTTATTCACGAGATTGGCTAATGCCTCGTTGGGTTAAAAATTCGCGCAACTGTCCTGGTGGACAACGGGATTTAAATATCTAATTTGCTTTTTGTCTGTCCTCTCCAGCTTTTGTTGTTCGTTTCACTGACTTCTCTCATGGTCCAACACAACCTAGCTTTGATCTCACTTTTCTCGTCTATATTATTGTGTCAGGCATCCCCTTTTGTTTACGAAGACTATTTTGCATATCCCCGATACAAGCTTGAACTCACTGATAAAAAGATACCTGAATTCTCAGTCTTTGGAAATCAGCAGGTAACAAGCAATGCACAATAAGCTATTCTTCACCATACACTGAAATCTCTATTTTTTTTTTTTTTTTGGCATAAAATAGGGCGGACATACTGGACGCTGGAAGAATGAAGCTCATTGCAATGGTGAACAAAATCAGGTTATTATGATGACCACAAATATGCAGCCCTTCTTATGTACTATACCTACTGTCACCACTGGTCGACCATATCAATATTCGTCCTTCCTCACCAACACCAATGCAAAGTCAAGTCAGTCCTTTGAAGAAACACAACATATCATTAAGCAGGGCTTGGAGTTGTTGGAACCATTAGAAAATGCATGTCTTTATCACAATGTAAGTAACTACTGAGTTCTTTCGATTTATCTATATGATTGAATGTCTTTTTTCTTCTATAAACTAGCCACATGGATATTGGACTTATGAATATTGTCACGGGCGGCATGTGCGACAGTTCCACATTGACGCATCTACTGTGAACAATGGCGGCGATAAAATCATTGTAGACGGCAAATCATCCTATATCCTCGGCACCTTTCCTCACCATCAAGATAACAGTAACGCTGATAGTTTGTCCACTTATACCAACAATAACAATGAATCACCACCATCACTTCAGCAGCAACAGGAACATTCTATTCTCGGTAAAAAGCCATCCCCGGTTTCGTTTGATCATGCTACGGCGCAATCCATCTCCTCAACGACGCTAAGACACATCGCCGGCAGGGGCAGTCAGCAACAACAGCAAGTATTAGTACAACATTGGACGGATGGATCAAAATGCGATATTACAAATCAGCCAAGAACCATCGATATTCAATTCCAATGTGCAGGACAAGACATGGACCATATCGCTTATTTCGAAGAAGTATCGACATGCCATTATCATATGACCATCGCCACTCCACGACTTTGCGACGACCTGGCACTAGGATCCAAAAAACAAACCAAATCTCACAACATTGAGTGCAACCCTATTGTTCCTGAATACTGGATCACTGACCACGAACAACAACAACAACAACAACAACAACAAACGGAAGAGGAGGATAATATCATGGAGCGTAATGCGCAGCAACTGCAGGTTGATGATAATGATAATTCAAATGATTTGACGGACCAACCATCAGATATCGATCAGCAGCAACAACAATCAACAGTGGATATGTTATTGGAGGATAAAGATGCGGCAAAAAATGAACTAGTAGGAATGATCTCGACTTTGACAGAACAGGTGGATCAGTTACAACGGTCAATGGGTTATCACCACGCCATACAACAACAGCAACAGCAACAGCATGGGCACTGGGTCATAGCACCAGACACCAATATTCATCATCGTGATTCCCGAGATACAACGCACTCATTCTTCCAACAACTCCTTTCCAGTGGCGCTTCTTCCTCCACAGCACCGTCATTATCATCATCATCATTATTCAAGGATACCCAAAACAATTCACCGTCGGAATCACAGAAGAATAAAATGGCCTATGAAAAAACCTATTACACTTAGATTACTCTTTTTCTTTTTCTTCTTTTTATCCCAAAGCCTTTACCCGCTTTTATATATATATCAATCAACCAAGCACTGACAATTTCCCATTACCTTTCACCCCTCCCCCCTTTTTTTATCAATCATCAATAAAGGCTATTTTGAATCCAAATATTTTTTATTTTATTTCATGTGATGTTTTATAAATAAATAAATAGTGTGTTTGTTTGTGTTTGTGGGTATGTATATATAGACTAAAAGGTGTATATGAACTAGTGACAAAATGTGTGTAAACTGAAGGATAAAAAGTGTGTGTGTGAGTGTGTATGTGCATGATATAAAACTATTTCTTTTTTTTGAATTCCAATCCTTGATCATCAGCATAGCCTTCGTCTTCTTGAACCATATTTTCGTTGATTGCTGATGAAGTGTCCAAATCTTGAATTTTGAATGTAAAGCGATTGAAATGTTCTTGCTCTGGGGACAAAGTCATAGATGAGTCACTCACCGTGGAGGCAGTATTGGTCAAAGAGGTCATGGATAAGCCTGTAATAGAATCGGACGAAGTCATTGCAAAGCTGTTGGATCGACTACGGAAGGGAGTACTGCTTTCTGATCCGCTGCGGCTCATAAATCTCGTCCAGAAGTAGCCATCATCCAAAGAATCTTGACTGCTGCTGCCGCTTTTGTTAGTAATGGATTTGATGCTGTTTCCACCCCATGTAAATATATTTTTGTCATCTAACCATTCCATTCTTGTAGCTTGCTGGAAAAAGCCACTACGTAAACGAGGGAGTCGATTTCGCATTGCCGACAGATTAAAGCTGCTGGTACTTTTGCTGGGCGTGGAACTAGGACTAGTTGGTGAATGAGAATGCGTTGATATCATTGTACGACTAATATATTCAGCTAAAAAAAAAAAAGCGCCGCCATAATCGGATTATTAAAAGATCTTAAATATTGCATAAAAATGATCATTCTATTTACCATCAAAATCGTCAAAAGCTTGTGGCCCATATTCATTGATAATGTCCGTGATGTCGCGAGAGAGTTTACTACGGTTTTGTCGAAGCACCATAACACTTTCAGGATCCAATAAAGCAGTAATCAAAGGTTGCAATGACCTATGAAGGATAACAGTAGAGAAATGTGAGGAAAAAAAAAAAAAGACAAAAAGTATAGCATGATTTGGTTTTCTCTATAGTACAAACCTTGCAATATCCATCCCAATTTCGCAAAACTGAAGGCTTGCATATGACATTGCTGAGATAAAGACAATAGATCCCAAGGGTATGAGAAGTTTCCACTTGAAGTCAAGATTTGTTTGCACCAAGCTTAGGAATACAAGAAATCCAAAAAAGCTGTATAGAGCTGGTACCAACACCAAGCCAACCAATAATTTCCATGTTGCCAAAACATCTCGACCTGCAATTTTCACACTGGAGCCCTTCAATGCAGCTATCATTTAGAGAGAGAGAGAAAAAAAAGCATTGTTAACAATTTTCTGAACTGCATTTTTTTTTTTTTTTTTTTTTTTTTTTTTACTATTACCATTTGCTTTCTTTTCACTAATGATTTTAGCAACTACAATCACTGGAAGATTCAAAACCACGCTAAATAGGAATTGCAAAAAAAAAAAAAAAAAAAAAAAAAAGTTAGTGATAATAAAATCGTCAAGAATAATCATCGACTTACCCAGGAAATCCACATAGAGTCAGCAATACTAGTATGAAGCACCGTTTCAGTAATAATACCAAAGTGTATTTGCCGCCAAGATCAGTTTTACAAACTTGATGATCACGAATACCGTGATATTTGAGCAGTTGGTTATAGGCTAGGACACGTTGATGTAATTCTTCCACCTGAGGTTCATGTTTGAATAAATTGTAACCAATAAGGAACCGGCGATTGAGGTCCACAACTTGAGAGATATGGAGTTTTCGATGTGCAGGTTTATAAAGACGTCGAGCAGCTTGAATCATCTATTAAATAACAAGCACAGAGGACCACCATCGAGTCAGTATCAATCTTCATCCACTTTCCGTCTTTTTTTTTTTTTTTTGTTACCATCAGAGTTTCGTAGCTTCCAGCATTAACAGTAACACTTTTTAAAGCATCATAAATAGTATCCAATAGCTTGCCACAAGCTTCACGTTTTTCAGGACCACCATTGCGATATTTTTGAACCAATTCATGCTGGATCGAGATTGGGGTGCCGAATTCAATCACAGCGCGAGAACGAAAGCGATGAGCATGGAAGTAGTTGAGGCCTTGGAAAAAGTAAAAAATATGTGATGGGTTAGTTTTTCAAGAAAAAAACAAAACACAGGACAATGGACATAGTTATTTGCTTTACCACAAGGAACTATCTTGACATCAAGTCCAGGATACTTGGCCATTGCACCTAAAGCCATCATGGTCACACCCGCTGGTAAAAACGAAAAACAATATGTGGTTGAAGAATCAGCGAAGATGCGACAAAAAAAACAAAACAAAACAAAAACAAACAAACAACATAATAAAAGCAAATTACCTTTCAAAGGAAGTAGTTCAGCTCGGTCATGGCTGCCACCTTCAGGGAAAATAGTGATACATTTGTTTTGGTTGAGCTGGTCATGGACACACTGATAGACCGAGTCCTGATCCACATGAGGAATACATTTGAATGACGATCCTTCTGATAAAAGTGCCAATGCCTTAAGACCTTTGAATTCCCTCTTGATAATGAGTTCCGTATCCGATAACACCTTGACCACTTCCGCCTGTCCCGCCTTGTGAGGCAATGCAATTTGATGTTGAGGTTGAAGTTGAGTCAGGAAACGTGTGCCTTTACCCACAATACGAAAAGGCTCTAGCTTTCGATCCAATAGTTGTATAGTACCGGTACCTGCGACTGCTAAATCTTGAGGTCGAATGACAGGAACTATATATATAAAAAAGAGAGAGAATGAATAATCTAGACCAACCAGGCGCTCTATATTTTTATATTTTCCCACAGCTACATCACAGAAAACCCCGCTCTCCCCCGAAAATCATAGAGTGAGTATAATAGACGTACTGGCATTCACCATTCTTGCAAAAAAGCCAATTCCTTTTTCATGCATTGATTTCTCAGCGATAAGAAAAGACACCTGCCGTTTACATTCCCTCATGACCATGATAGGATCAACAAACTAATTTTAACCGTGCCAAAAATTATAGGAAAGCATGAGTCAATATAACACATCTATTTAAACACAGTCAAGATAATGCAGAGACATCATCCATCATACTTACTTGATTTGCATGCGGCGCAACAACATAAATGATCGGGCCATCCGTTGGTATACGATGCGATCCTCGTGCTCGGATTTCTCTAAAGAATAGGTTCACCAAAACGTTAAAAATCCGGAGGGCAAATTGATAAGTCACTTGTTTTGGATCAATCATCACTACAAAAAATATACAGGTAAAGAATTATAATAAAGATGGAGATAAAGAGATCGAATAATTGGAATTACGCTATTTAAAAGAAAAGAGTTGGGAAAGAAAAGAAAAATAATACTCTTCGACAGAAATAGCTTGTCTTTTTTTTTTTGTTTTCGAAAAGGTTGCACAATCTTCTGTTTCCGGCACCATATCGATTTCTCTTACATGGAAGATATGTGTTATATGATATGATTAATGAATATTCTGCTTACTGTATAATCATGAGGAAATATAAACAGATGTTATTCTTTCAAGAAATATGATATGATAATTCCATAATTGGGTAATCTTCTGCCACCATTCAGTATGATACCTCTCTGATTTTTTTTTTAAAAATCTCATTTTTCGGGTGCTGTAGTACATCCCCTATTTTAACCTTAACTGAGACGCAAAAGCCATCCTCAAACACTATAAAAGGATGCGATGGCCTTTTTCCGAATCTATCCTAAAATCTTTGCAATCAAATAACCTAGTTATAATGAAACTCATAAATAAACCCATTGCTAAAACGAACATAATACAGTAATCAGTTTTTATTCTATTCTATCAAATTGAATGTAAAGCAAGTAACTGGTACAAGGGCCACAGAAAAAAATTCAGATCCCGGTCACGTATTCTTTTTTTTTTTTTTTTTTTTTTTCCTTCCCATTTTTCTCCCTCTCCTACACCAATGTGGTCTCTCTGGGGTTGCCGTGATCTTAGATTAGTATCAGGTCTAGTTTAGAAGGGTTTTCAGAACAGGGATTACAAGATGCATGGGGAAACCCTTTCATTTTGAAACCACCATTAACTACTTTTCTGGTGTCTTTAGCTTATTTTTAATGTTAGTTTGTCCATAGTTTGTAGCAACACCTCAATAAAATATGTTTCCTTTTACATCCTTCTATAAAGTACGACCCAGTAATCTCACTATTGCCTTCTAAAATACATTCCTATTTATTATTCTCCTTTAGATCAATGGTAGACGTTGTTACACTTCAATAAAAGATATCCATACATAGTCTTATCGCCTATGTTGTCTACCTTGTGCAGCAAATTAGATCCCTTTTTATAATCATTCCTTTAGATAAATGTTGACCGTTATTCAGAGTCCCGATAGTTTCCCTCATGCTACTTCCAATAAATCACTTCTAGCATGATTTTGGTGTATTTTGCCAGAATTTAGGATTCCCCTGACGTAGAATGACTATATAACCTTCTAGACTCTATTAAGGCCCAATTCATCGCTTGAAAAGCCATTTCAAAGGCGCTATTCCATAGCCCAAATCAACGCTTTCCAGAAAAGTGTCATTATTCCTGAGTGCATCGTTAATGTACGTTCCACCTGTGGAGTACCTTTTCCCGTCCTAAAGCCCATTTTCAAACAATTACGCAGACATCATATCACAGATATACATATAGAAAAAATGGAGAAAAGAGGGACGTTTTATTTGACAATATATAATGAGCTAAAAACAACTATATAAATCACAGCCATACACATACAAGAAAATATCAGTTCAATCTAAAGCAGAAGGCGATGAGCTATGCAGTCGATACCTACTATTATCCATATCAGCGCATTCTGCACTCATTTAATTTATCCTGCGTCTTAGATTCCAAAGGTGTAGGGTTCTCTCCAATAAAAAGGCACCTGGGGGAACCAAGCAGCTGTATATCTAAAAAGCAGAAGAAATGATACACCGCGTCAGTACGCTCTACTACCATTTTGGTCGTCTTTTATTCATACTGTTTCTAACCTTTAAAGACATACAGTCTTCATCAATCGCCCCAGACCCAAACTTCAAATCAAGTAATATCACAACCATCAAACAAGGGGAGAAAAAAGAAAACTGGGGAACAAGCGAAATCAGTAGGAGTGCGTTGGGACTAAAAAATTGAATTGCCGCACATAGAACGGTTGATTACATTGTAAGGCTGTTGGTGGTGATGAATGAACGAACTTTATTCAAAAACATATAAAACAGATAGTGCAATGGGAGGGGCGAGGAAAAGTCTAACAATAATTTACTAGGGAGTGTGGATATAAAAAGAGTGTGATAGAGGAAAAGAGAGAAGTATACAAAAAGTGGGGTACAGAATGAAACAAAGAGAGCGGGAGAGGAATAATAAAGAGAATGTGTAAGGAAGAGCAAAGAGGCACATGTGTCTAATTCTATCTAAACCATCTGGTTTTTGATAAAATTATACATACCCCCACTGTTTTGAGTATATCAGTAAAATACTAAACTGAAAGCAGGGATCCATGGGAACAAGGGATCTAATGGAAGGATCTGTTGTACGAAGCATGGAGGAGAATATAAGTGTGATCCAAAGAATAGTTAATATTAATATAAAGCTACAATTGTAAAATGGGATATAACATAATGGTACACCAAAAGTCATGAGAAAGATAAAAAGAATATCTTTGACTGAAACAGCAAAGTGGTCAAGCCTAATCAAAAGAGCATAGTAGTATAAAATGGATCTATTGCACAACACATGAAAAAGACAGTTGGGACATTTTTCATTGAAGCAGTAAAGAGAGATATATTTTATTCAGATATAGATACAAAATATGGACAAACTAATGCTATATTAAGCTAATGGAGACGCCAAAAAGCCAGCTAATGGGTGGCCCTAATTCCTGAATCCAAAATGAAAGGGTTTCCCCATGCATCTTGCAATCCCTGAGCTGAAACCCCTTCTAAACTAGTCCTGATACTATTGTAAGTGCAACATAATACCATAAAAATTGAATGATGAAGAAAAAATGAATGAAAAAAAAAAAATTGAAACGAAAGAGAGACGAAAAAATAAAAAGCGGGAGTAAATAAATATACACGTGGTCGGAATTTGAACTTATCGTCTCTCATGCTTGTGCTTTTTTTTTTTTTTTTTTGGTTGATGAAAAGAAAACCCTCGTTTCTTCTTTTTCGTTTGACAACTATCAACAACGTATTCAACATGGTGTATTTTTCTCATAAAAGGAACTACCACCATTTAACATCGGCCATATGGTGGATAGATGCGTTGGTGTCTTTGCAGACACTGTGGAGCAAGTCGTTCTAGTTTAGTGTACCCTTCCTTCATTGTATTATAGAATAGTTTGTCACTCATCATTGGAAAACTTACCCTCTTTAATTGAACTAGATTATCTGACCTTATGTTTCTTTAGATATGTGTCATTGTATTACCATTAGATCAATTTAGCTTAGATGTGATAATTTACAGTATATCTACATCAGAATAAAATATATATTTTATATTGCTCCTTATACGTTTATTTCGTATTGTAGAATGGGTATACCCGAACGACCTAGCGAGCTTGATGTTGAATTTCCATGGCCACTCAATCAAAACCGACCAACTTCAAACGAATAAGGCTTCTCTATAGAAACAAAAAACCAAACAACCACGTAGCTTTGTTCTCCTCCACTTTAATTATGCACTTGCCGAACTGCACCATAGTCCTTCATATATCTGTCTTCCTTTTCTGAAACAATATTAGTTTGTCATCAACCAAGTATAAAAATAGTAACAGGAGCAAAGAAGTAAAGCAGAATGTTTAAATGTTGGCTTTATTGAAGATAATTTTATATAAAAACATAGAGGAGGGAATAAAAAATAACTACGCTATATGTATTAAAACGATATAATGAGACATTGCTAGATTAAAAAAAAAAATAACAAAAACTAATTCCAAAGCACAGAGAACTCCACGCCATTTACCACGACTTTGTTGGGTACAGCTTGGCGAATATTACCATTATCTTGATGAGACAATCTTTGGAGAAGAATACTAGCTTGGATGGTTTCAATCGATTCCTGAATATTATCTTCGTGCCAGATGTCGGTACCGTTTAAGTCATCCAACAAATCCGATCCAATATCGTTCAAATGTGGCCAACTCTTCGCTAATGGAGACAAAAGGGGAGAATGGGGTAACTGATCCACTACTGAAAAAAAGTTCGGCACGACTTGAAAGTCCAATATGTGAGATGCATTGGAGCCAGCTAAATGACAATTATCAGGGACAACAGCATCGTCAGATAGTGTACCATGATCATCATTATTACTATCAACACCGCCGTGGTTTAAAATGTGAGGTAACGCCATCGGGGAGAAAGACGAAGAATGTGATGATGAAGTGGAAGAGGAAAAGGGTGAATACAAGGACGGAAGGGGAATATATGGACGCTTGTTGGGAAGAAGATACTTCTTCTTGAGTTGCTTGGGGGTGGATTGCGGATAGTCAAGACAAACAACACGGTAGCATGGATGGTGAGGAGGTAAGCAGTCATCCACAAAATCAGCGCCAAAAAGTGGAGTCAGTTGGTGCCGAATAATCCATGCTGCACGCAAACAGAGGGATCTAGCATCTTGGTATGGGACCCTATTTAGGAAACAGGAATAAAGGAGTGGACTTAGATTTGCGAAAGAAAAAAAGGGATAACATACCATGTTCCTTGTATCTTCAAAAGCCCACCACGCAATTTCTTCGTTTTCACATTAGGATTGCATTGTATAGTTTTGATAACGTCAACCTTCGTATAGCCTAACGCTTTCCAAATGCCAGTCAAAAAGACATCGCCTATGGTAAAAGAATAATAAATGGTGGTGGGTTAAAAAACTTGAACTTAATTATTTGAAAAGTAAAAAGTAGCCTACGTGTTTCTCTGTCCCACAAAATAGGTTGTCCATTAATTTCATATTCAAAAACTATGTATGTCAAGTATAAAAAAAAGGTGTCAAGGTTAGAAAACGAAGTTAAGGGACATGTATAGATAGTTCACATACAAACTAATTATAAAATGAACATAATTACCTGGTTTGAATCCTCTTTCGTCCAAAGAAGTCGCGTATTCATTTTTTGCAACAGTAATTAGATGCAATTCTGTGGTGTATGGGGTATTTGTATTTGTTTCCATTTGCAAGTTTGAAAAAAAAAAGAAAAAAAAAAAAAGAAAGGCGACGTAAAAGGAAATGAAGTATTTTATGCCATATACCATAAGCTTGAAATTGATTGGTGGAGAAATGTGACATCTCTTTTTTCTTACGATGCTGATAAAATTTGATTATTGCTGGAATACAAATAGACTGAATAACAAAATAATAATGATGTGAGTAGTTATAAGCACTAGCAGAAAAATAAAGTGGAATCATACGGTGCTATGTGAATAAAACAAGTTAGTGATATACAAATTGTATTTGATTCGCCGTAAATTTACGTCCTGCTTAATTCTCATCGTATTTGATCAAAAGTATGCCGATGCATATAGGACTACGTTAGTGACATGAAATTTATATATGAAAAAGATGAAGGGATATCAGTGCATATCAATTATATCAATTATAGGACAGATCAGTTTACACGTCCTGACCAAAGATAGAGGGTGAAGGCGGGATGTGAATTTGTTCATTTTCTGAGGACCAACCAAAAGAAAAAAAAGTTTTTTTTTTTTTTTTTTTTTTTTTTTTTTCTTTTTCAGTTCTCTTATTTTTATTTCATACACCTCTTTATTGATATATATATATATATATCTCAGCCTTTACTTCACATTTACTTCACAAAATCAACAAAGTAGCTTCTCAATCTTGACTCCTTTTATACAGCTCACTTGCTAATTCAAGTCGACTTTACAAAAATTATCAAAAATACAAAGCTAATATACAGCAATACATAGCATCCACCCACCCACACACTCATCCACACAACAGTGCCCTCAATCACTTGAAAGAAAAACAGCAGCAATAGCAACGGTAACGGCAATACCAAAAGCAATAGCGATAGCAACAACAACAACAACAACAACAGCAACCACAAACCAATATTGAAAGAAAAACGATATCAGCAACCGCAATATCAAAGCATAATAGACCTCTAACGAACAACAACATTACCATCATCAACTCATGCCTGATACTGAAGAACAATATGAAAAATCTGAGTTCAGCGCAGATATTCAAACTCACGACTCAACTTCAAACAATATCCTTCGCTATTCCAAAGACGT